>JAOTOM010001139.1:0-59420 GCA_034440615.1 Ashinkailepas kermadecensis
CACATGTCACATGCCACATGTCACATGTCACATACCACATACCACATACCATATCACATACCATACACGGGGACGAGTGGTCTTAGGGGTAAGATGCTCGTCTCACAATCGAAAGGTTGTGGGTTCGAGTCTCACCTGTCGCTACTCTTCGCCCGCGACCAATCGGCGTGAGAGATTGGCGACGCTACATGACTCAACGGTCGACGTGTCGTAAAACCAATAACCAACCAACCAACCAACATACCATACACCACATACCACATACCACATACCACATACCACATACCACATATCACATATCACATACCACATATCACATGCCACATGCCACATGCCACATACCACATACCACATACCACATATCACATACCATACACCACATACCACATACCACATACAACTTACCACACACCACATGCCACATGCCACATGCCACATGCCACATACCACATACCACATACTACATACCACATACCACATATCACATATCACATATCACATATCACATATCACATATCACATACCACATACACATACCACATGCCGCATGCCACATACCACACACCACATACAACATGCCACATGCCACACACCACATACCACATACCACATGCCACATGTCACATACCACATACCACATACCATACACCACACGCCACACGCCACATGCCACATGCCCCATGCTACATGCCGCACACCACACACCACACACCATATGCCACATGGCACATACCACATGCCACATGCCACATGCCACATGCCGCATACCACATACCACATACCACATATCACATACCACATACCACGTACCACATACCACATATCACATATCACATATCACATGCCACATGCCACATGCCACATGCCACACACCACACACCACATGCCACATGCCACATGCCACATGGCACATGCCATATACCGCATACCGCGTACCGCATGCCGCATACAACATATCGCATACCACATACCGCATGCCACGCACCGCATACCGCATACCGCATACCACATACCGCATATCGCATATCACATCACATCAAATATCACATATCACTTATCACTTATCACATATCACATATCACATATCACGTATCACGTATCACGTATCACGTATCACGTATCACGTATCACGTATCACGTATGATGTATCACGTATCACGTATGACGTATGACGTATGACGTATGACGTATCACGTATCATATATCACATCACATATCATGTACCACACACCACATACCACTACCACACACCACATACCACATACCACATACCACATACCACATACGACATATCACATACTACATACCACGTTGCACACACCACATATCACAGAACGAAAACGCAACCAAACCTTTCACTTGGTGGCTGCAGCCAGATGCCCCCCGATGGAGGCGGGTCTTGGCTAAAAGTATATCTTCCCAAGTGATTTTTGCTCCTCGTATTGCCTCCGTCAGACCGTTGATGATATGTATGCATCCTGCATCCGCCGGACTTATCTCGCTCTCCCAGCCTCCTCACGAATGTCAACAATATCGAGTGATCCTGTGATGCGAGTTTTGTTGTGAGGTAGGATGCCTCTGGCTTCGCGAGTCGACTAGCTGTCTACCTGCTTTGGAGCAGGGAAACCAACGGGCTTTGGCACAGGGAAACCAACGAGCGTTGGCACCGGGAAACCGACAGGCTTTGGCATAGGGCGACCGATGCTCAGTGATTGTCATCTCTCTGTTTGTGAAACATATCCCTGTCCTATGTAAATAGACACATACTGCCAATTGTAATGTGAAAATGAGATATGGGCGCTACATAACCAGTAGCAGTTGATGCGCCCGTAAGCCCAATCAATCAATCAATCAATCTGTTTGTGAAGCAGCCTTGTTGGCCTGGTGCTATGTCCACTCGTAAATTTGTTTTGGTATTGCATGACTACTTCAGTCAAGACAGCCTAACCTTAAGCAACGAACAGTTCTCCTTCACTCCATAGCGGTTTTTTAGTGCAAACATGCTGAATTGCCGAGTAGCGGTGCTGCCACAGGTGTTCGCATATTTGGTCACAGTTCTGGTGAACTTGGTTACTTTTTGGAACTGAGAAAGCCAGTCAAATGTCGGACAGTTTGTGTCACTGTATAGACGACCTTGTCAACCTAAAATGGGGTCAACCGGATATCGGACACTTTATGTCACAGTTCATGCCGTGTTGCCTCTTTCTCTCTCGCTCTCTTTCTCTCTCGCTCTCTCTCTCTCTCTCTCTCTCTCTCTCTCTCTCTCTCTCTCTCTCTCTCTCTTTCTCTCTCTCTCTCTCTCTCTCTCTCTCTCTCTCTCTCTCTCTCTCTCTCTCTCTCTCTCTCTCTCTCTCTCTCTCTCTCTCTCTCTCTCTCTCTCTCTCTCTCTCTCTCTCTCTCTTTCTCTTTCTCTTTCTCTCTCTCGCTCTCGCTCTCGCTCTCGCCATCGCCATCGCTCCCTTCTGTCTTTTTTTTTCTGATTATTGATGGTAATTTGGCAGACTGCCAGGCTAGCTTCACGTCGGAAAAGATGATCAACCAGTGCCAAGGAAAAATGAGCTGCGACTTGAACGCGAACCCAGCATTCTTCAATCGGCCCTGCCCGGTCAACTATAACATGTACCTTAAGGTCACATACACATGCGGTGAGTTCGTGGAAAGGTACGTTACGTTGGTGATTGTCATGTCGATCTGGATCATGGTACATATTATCTCAAGCTGATTTGATAACAAATATATAAATGCCGCATTATGATGGCTGTGGCGTATGGCCATTACATAAGTCATGAAATGCTGCTCTTGTTGCTCTTTGAATTTTTTAAGGACGCACTTAGGAAAATGTAACCACGTTGGATCTCAGTTTTGTACTGGTCTGACGGTCAATGCATTATACATTCATCCTTGCTTCCTTTTCATTCCAATCACCTAGTATTTAACCGTCGTTTATTCCACCGTCCTCCATTGTTCGCTACCTCGCTGGCCGATTGATTGTTTTACTATCCTTCACTCTGTGACCAACGGTCGAACGTGGGAAGTCCGGTGATGTCTCTCACCTAAACCGACATCAAAGCTGGTGTGGGTTCATGTTTTTTTTTTTTTTTTTTTTTTTTTTTTTTTTTTTTCCTAAATCTTTAGCTGAGGCAAAGTGCCATCTGCTAGAGATTGCTACGTTAAAGAAGTAGTTACGTTAATCCGGCTTATGTGACATCCGGTTATACCAACTAGTCAAGAAAGGAGAGACGCCGTGAAACAAGAAATATGGCGTAGAGACGAAACACGCATGTCATACAGGTACATATACATACATACAGACACTCATGACAATGGAAGGACATTTGGAGGGTGGGCAGCATCGTAACCTCCGGAGAGGCTCCACTGCCCACCTGCGACCTGAAAATCGAAGCGGAAGCCCGACGCCCAGGGCGAGTCGTGGGCGTCGGGCCCGACCTTGTGTGTGTAAGTGTATGGTTTAAGTTAAAGCCTGGAAACCCCTAAAAGGGGAAAACCAGGCTGCTTGGAAAACCCGAGGGTAAAAAACCAAGCGCAATTTAAAAGGAAGTCCGTCCGTAGTAGCCAAATTGGATCGGATCCTGTCTACCTAGTGTGAGATAACCTATATGGACGTGTTTTGCGACGACGGAGAAGAAGAGATGTGGAGCGGAGTCATACAGCCAGTACGGAGTGTGGCGCGTGTCGTATACCTTTTATCAGGCTAGCTTGGAAAAGGAAAATGCGACGGAGGCTTTATATCAGTTCGGAGAGTTTGGTGTCCTGGAGGAAGCGAAAGAGTAAATCAAGTAATTCTGGGTGGTCATTCCCGAGGAGAGCTTGAAGCGAAAGTTGTGCGTGGATCTTGGCGGCATATTGCATGATATAGCGACGGTGAAGAGCATATGTTGGACAGTCAAGTAAGATATGAGTGACAGTAAGGCGAACGTGACATGTGTTGCAAAGTGGAAGGCGGAGAGGTCTATGAAAAAGAAAACTGTGTGTCAAATCGGTGTGGCCCAGGCGAAGTCTGGTGAGTACCACCTCGTTCAGACGGGTGTGCTGGTTGGAGGAGGGCCAGCTGGAGAGTGTGGGCTTGATGATGTGTAGGTGTGTGGTGTTGTGTGACCAGCAGGCCTGAATATACTTTCTGAACAGATTATTTGTGAGGGATAAAAGATCTCCGGGGGGTACTGGGGCTCCGTGGTTATCGGGGAGGTCGATCGCCGCGCGGGCGAGACCATCAACCCGCTCATTTCCCGGGATGCCCCTATGTCCAGGGATCCAGAGCAGTGTGAGTGGAAGGTGTGCGTGGTTGGCATTGTAGAGGTGTCGGATGGCATGGAGCGTGGGGTGTGTGGTGTTGTGTATTGAGGCGAGGGCGTCCACGGAGGATCGTGAGTCAGTGCATATTGTAGTAGGGGGTAGTAATGCGTTGCGCAATGATGTGTTGTAGGCAAGTGAGTATGGCGACTAGTTCTGCTGTGTAAACCGAATGGTGAAGTGTTAATTTGGTTTGACCAGTGTCGGGCCCACCGCACCAGGCGGCTCCCGTACCATTGCTGGTACGTGAGCCGTCCGTGTAGAAGAAGGTGTGTTGTGGGTGGGCCTCTTGATATTCAAAAAATCTAATTTGGACTTCGATGGGGGTGAGCAGGATTTTGTTTTCCCGAAAGAGATACTCAAGTTTGGGGTGTTTCATGTGCCAAAACGGGATTAGAGGAGGCAATTTGTCGGGGATTACGTTGGGGAATTTGAGTGCGAATGTGAGGACATGGTCTAAATGTATGGCAATATTGTATTTGTTCCTATTATATGTGCGTCGAACGGGAGGATTAGAGAGTGCGAGGGTGGCAGGGTGGTTGTGTTGTGTTGTGGTGCGAAAGTGGTATCTGACTAGTTGAAGCATTCTGCGGTGTTGTAAGCTGGGGAGGTGGGCCTCAGCCCGGAGACTAGTGATGGGCGTGGTGCGGTGTGCTCCGGTGATGAGGCGAATTGCGTTATGCTGTATGCGTTCAAGTGTTGTGATGTGTGAAGGGGATATATTATCGAAGATAAACGCATTGTATTCCAGGATTGAGCGAATCAGGGTAATATACATCGTGTTGAGTGTGGCCCTGTCTGCACCCCAGTCGCGACCGGAGATGCAGCGCAGGAGATTTAGACGTTTTGCGCAACGTTGTTTTAGATAAGCAATATGGGGGCCGAAACAAAGACTTTTGTCTAGTACGATGCCAAGATAGGTGAAGGTGGTTTGGTGAGGGATAATTTGGTCGCGGTAACGGAGTGGTGTAAGAGGTGGAATGTACGTGGTGAGCCGGGAGAAAAGCATTGTGACGGATTTGGTGGGGGAGATTTGCAGTCCCCAGAGGGAGCACCAGGAATCAATTTGATTCATGGCGCGCTGCATTATATGATTTGCATTGTCTGCCGATGGGTGCGTGCACCATATGGCCAAATCATCGGCGTAAATGGAGTATTTTAGACAGGGGCTATGTGATGGAGGTCAGCGAGCGCATCGTTAATCATGATAAGAAAGAGGGTGGGGGATAGCACGCTGCCTTGTGGGACGCCTTGATCTAACTTTTTGGACTGAGAATGGATATTGCCGCAGCGGACGGTGAATGTTCTATTAGCGAGAAAGTTGGTGATAAATTTTGCCATCCTGCCTCGGATGCCAATACGATGTAATTTGATTCGGAGTGCCGAGCTGTGTACTTTATTGAATGCGGATTTTAAATCGAGAAAGAGTGCCACGGTTTCATGTTTTTTCATGAAACCGCGCTGAATCGAGTCAACTAATAGAATAAGGTTGTCAGTGGTGCTGTGTCTGGGTCGAAAGCCGCTTTGAAAGGGTGTGAGAATTTCGTTGTTTTCAAGGTGAACTCTGATTCGTCCATTGACCATGCGCTCAAAAAGTTTAGAGGCACAACTAGTGAGAGAGATAGGTCGATAGCTAGAGGGAAGGTCGCGAGGTTTGCGGGGTTTAGCGATAGGAATGATAGTGCTAGTGGACCAGGAGAGGGGGAAGGTGCCGTCAGTCCATAGTTGGTTTAGTGCCGAAAGGAGGTTGTCTTTTCCGGAGTCGGATAAATTTTGGAAGAAGGGGTATGCCAATTGGTCAGGGCCAGCCGCGGTGTTTGTTACTTTGGAGAGGGATAAATTTAGTTCATAGAGAGTGAAGGGGGCATTATATGGTTCCGTGTTGTCCGAGGTAAAGTTGCAGGTGGCGAGAGTGGTGTGTAGGAAGTCGGTGGTTTGTTGCGAGTACTGCGTATTTGAGGAGATGTCTGCATAATACGTGGCAAAGTGTTCCGCGACGTCCGAGGGATCTGTGATGCTGCGTTGATTAATTGTCAGTTGTGGGAATCCGCGGTGTGGGGATCTGCCATTTGAGAAAGAGCGAATTTTGGTCCAAATCTGGCCGATGGGGGTAAAACGGTTGAATGAGTTTGAATAGAGTTGCCAGCTGCGTTTTTTGGAGCTAAGGATAATCTGCTGACAACGTTTTTTAGCCTCGCGGGCTTCTAACATGTTTTGGGTGGTGAGATTTTTGCGAAATTTTCGCTCAGCCCGCCGCCGCAGAGCGACGGCGCGTTGACACTCGTCGTTCCACCACGGCACGTGATGACGGCCGGGGAGCGACGAGTGTGGGGGGACATGATTTTCAGCCGCGAGTAATATGGTGTCAAGAAAAGCTGATATTGGGGGGTGTGAATGAGGAGGGAAGGCGGTGTCAATTTCCTGGGAGAATGATGGCCATTTCGCCTTGCGAACATTCCAGCGGGGGAGAAATGAATAATCTCTAGCCTGGGCTGAGCGTTCAAGCATAATATGAATAGGGAAGTGATCGCTAAAGAGAGGGTCGGGTTGTACATGCCAAGAAAAGAGGGGTGAGATGGAGGCCGAGGCCAAAGATAGGTCGATGGCAGATGGACGGAACGGGGCAATGTCGGTGTTGTGTGTGGGTGTTTGGTCATTTAAAAAGACCATGTTGTGGGTGTTGAGGAGTGTTTCGATGTGGAGTCCGCGAGGTGATGTGGTGTGACAGCCCCATGCCTGGTGGTGGGCATTAAAATCTCCCAGCACCAGACAGGGGTGAGGGAGGAGACCGAATAGGTCGGTCACAGAAGATAAGGATAGTGTAGGAGAAGGTGGGAGATAGAGAGAGAGTATAGTAAGCTCTAGTTGTGCAATTTTGACAGAAACGGCAATAAAATTTAGGTTATTTACAATGGGGATCTGACGATGAAGGAGGGTGTCGGATATAAATAAGGCGACCCCGCCGCCGCGGGATGTAGAATTTCTATTGTCGGTGTAGAGGGAATAACCAAAGATATTAAAATTATATGGGTCATTGTCGCGCCATCGGGTCTCCTGAACGGCGGCAATCAATGGTTTATTTCTGATGATATATTCCTTGAATTCTGCCCAATGGGATATGAGTGACCTCGTATTCCATTGGAGCAAGAATTCAGTGGTGGGTGTCTGCATTAGTGATGTGTGGTATGATGATCACGCCCTCGCAGGCGTGTGTGTGGCGGGGACGGCAAGGTGGGATCGTCAGTTTCATATGAATCTGACGAGCCAGGTGAGGTGGAGGACTGCTCTGGATCCTCGGGTGGTTCAGGGCACGGGGACCGGGAGCGAGGGCGGGACTCCGGGGACTGAGAGGGGAGGTGACGGCGCTGAGGGGGTGGGGTGGACGAAGCCCTTGCCGGCGCAGGCGTGGCGGCTCGGTGGCGAAGGGGGGTCGGGCGACAAAGGGGCCCGGGGCTGGGCGCGTGGCCTGAGGCGGGACGTCCTGTTGGTGGTGAGAGTTCCGGGTGTTAGAGGGACCGGCGACAGGGGCAGGGGGCCCGCTAAGGGGGCCAGGCGAGAGGCCAGGGGCAGGGGAGGAGAGCGTAGGCTGGGCTCGTGCGGCCCAGCCCGAGGGGGGGCGAGAAGCCGCCTCAGCCGGGGTCGGCCACAGGGGGGCGAGCGGGCCGGGGCCCACTCCATCGGCGGTGGGGGAACAGGAGCGGCGCGGGCGGCAAGTCGGCGCTGCTGGCGGTCCTTGGCTTCGAGCCATGCCGGGCACCGGGGGATGACGCTGGGTGGGGGCCCGCGCAGGACGCACACCGAGTGACCTCGGAGGTGCACATGTCGGTGGGGTGTCCCTCGGCACATCTCCCGCAGACCGGCTCTCGGGCGCGACAGGCCTTGCCCAAGTGGCCATACTTTTGGCAGTAGCCGCAGCGAGACGGGGGTGGTGTCCATGGGCGGAGGGCGATGCGCAGGTAGCCGGCCATTATGTAGACGGGCGGAGTCTGGGTCCGGAATCCCAGCTTGAGCACCGGGCCGAGGCGGGGACTGCGGCCGAGGCGGGTGACCTCACAGACGCCCTGATCCTGCAGCTCAGCTAGGAGCTCCTCTTCGGGCATCCCTGTCAGCTCAGGGGCATACGCAGTCATGGGTTCATGTTAAAATCGTTCCTAGGTATTATTGCAACCTATTTTTTTCCCGCTTCACGTGCTTGCTTGTAATGAAGTTGCAGTACTTATCAGATGTATGATGCTATCCACAGTGCCAAGGAAAATACTGCGGCAAAAGTACGGCCAAAACGAGGCGACGGAGCAGCAACGAAACGTAACTGAAGCACCTCCAGACGATCGACATTCGCCACCAGGGAGGAAAACACCGAGCACGCCACGTAGCGGGAAAAGTAAGTACTACAGGTAGCAGGAGGGCGCTGGTATGCACGACGCTACCTCAGGAGGTGGAGGGAATGAAAACCCGTCAGATATTAACGATATGAAAGTACTCTGAGTACATGGCTGCCATGGGCTACGTACGCGTAGACCATTTCAACGAATTTTCAGGAAGCCATTGACGAGGAGCAAACATTGGCTTACTGCGCGAACATTCAAGATGTTACAAGAGCTTGCAATGTATACCGTAATGGTCAGCACATTTTGTACATGAGTTATTTACCTGGCATCTCAAAATTGGTACTTCGTATTCATGTTAGATCAATAGTGATGAGTTCATTAAAGACAAGATGTTGGCTGATCATCTTTCTGGAGTGATATCCGGATGGAAATATGCTACACATGTGGTTGTGGGATGCTTGGAGACTATATTTTGCATCATATTGACCCAGGATTTATTGATAGACCATACATGACATCATATCAGGTAATGCCGGATAAGTATTAATGATTGAAACAGGATAATATTCTTACAATATTACGTTCAAGTGCAACAACTTAATGGGCTTTTGTGACAAATTCGTCGCTACAGGTGCATTTTTGGTTTTGGGACAAATCTGACCAGCATAAAATTGCACTGTCATCCAGTGTTTGCTTGTTTGTTTATTGGGTGGTTATCGACGCACTTTATGCACGAGCACGGCTAATGCCGCCGCCCACACTGTTTCGCCGGTGTGCCCCGGGATTTGGAAATATCTCGGAGAGGCGCCTTCGGCAAAAAATGTGCTAAGCGGGGAGGTGTACTCGAGCGGCGCATTTTCCTCTGGAAAGGTGTTTCTTTAGCCGGTAAATCCGTTGACTGGGGAAGGGCAGACACTCGAGCCTTCCTGAATGGGCGTCTTGCCCGGCCGGAGGGCGCTATCCTTCCATGGGGGAAGAGGGCACGTGTCCCCAGTGTTCGCACGGTATCCGTACCCGAAAAAGTCACGATTGTCCGGACCGAATGCCAGTCTATGACCGGTGCAGCTAAGGCTAACTATGGGCTGCGGGAGGCATTTGACCGCCGGGCATAACTACAGCTCTGTATGGACTAGGCTGAGGGCGAGTGTCTCCCCTCCCCTTCACATTTTGACCACTAACATTTGCTGTGTTATGGCACCTATTGGAGTTGATCTTGACATGTCGCCCTTCCAATGGAGTAAGTTTTAATTTCTGAGATCATGACGGTGGATGTTCGATTTGCTCACGTCGATACTCTAGTTCTTCGAATTCTGTACACAAGGTTGCTGACCTTGTCTGCCCTTGATCCTTGCGCGACACCTCATCGACAAATTCGTGAACACTCACTCCTGGTTACATCCTAGAATATGAATACCTAATCAAGAGAACCTGTCTATGCCTGGGATCGTTTTACGGGTTGCTAATGAGAGCTGGCGTAGACCTGCAACTAACCATCCTATCGGCAAATTCCAATTGAACAGCGCCATTGAAATGTTCCGACGCCTGCAGACCTCTGCCGTACTCTGATCTCATCGGCAGTGGGGTAGTTGACTATCTCCGCGTAAATGCAGGCATATGTAGTGAGTTAAGTCCTCCCTTATAGGACAGGGAGACGATTGCTGGCTGGGGTTCGCCAGCTGAGCTATTAAGACGGCAAGTGCATGAGATCAGTTTTTAATATGAGAGCCCACATCAGGGCGCAATTGGAATAAGAAGGACATACGTACTGACGCAATTTGGATCACCCAAATGTACTTGCTCAGCAAGCGTGTGGTTATTATGCTGTAGTGATGATCAGCTAACAAGTGGGTTAATGGCATGCCATACAGTGGTAGTGCGTTGATGACATGCCGTATAGGAGTAGAATGTTTGATGCTTATGAGAGGGTAGCCTGCCCCCCACACAACCAACTGGTGGACTAATGACATGCCATACAGGTGTAGAATGATTGAATCTACTGTTTATTGTTCTACACTTTTTGCTTGCTGACTGGCATTCAATCACCATGACGAGAACTTCGAAGAAAGCGTTAGCCTCTATTGGATACAAGCTGATACCAATCAGATACTCTGCTTCTGTGTGTTCCTCCTGAAGATGGCATCCCCGCTTGCTGCTCTCTCTCTCTCTCTCTCTCTCTCTCTCTCTCTCTCTCTCTCTCTCTCTCTCTCTCTCTCTCTCTATATATATATATATATATATATATATATATATATATATATATATATATATATATATATATATATATATATATATATATATATATATATATATATATATATATATATATATATATATATATATATATATATATATATATATATATATATATATATATATATATATATATATATATATATATATATATATATATATATATATATATATATATATATATATATATATATATATATATATATATATATATATATATATATATATATATATATATATATATATATATATATATATATATATATATATATATATATATATATATATATATATATATATATATATATATATATATATATATATATATATATATATATATATATATATATATATATATATATATATATATATATATATATATATATATATATATATATATATATATATATATATATATATATATATATATATATATATATATATATATATATATATATATATATATATATATATATATATATATATATATATATATATATATATATATATATATATATATATATATATATATATATATATATATATATATATATATATATATATATATATATATATATATATATATATATATATATATATATATATATATATATATATATATATATATATCTCTCTCTCTCTCTCTCTCTCTCTCTCTCTCTCTCCTCCTCTCTCTCTCTCTCTCTCTCTCTCTCTCTCTCTCTCTCTCCTCCTTCTCTTGGAGCCATATCCCGCAGCTGCACTGTCACAGCCTACCGTCTGCCACGGTCTGTCACGGTCGACTGCGGTGTGAGAGGCGTGACCGTGACAACACATCAGACGTGTATGGAAGCCTCGGCTGCCGCTGAATAATGGACCGTCCACGGTCGATCGTGGCTTCACAGATGCTACACTCGGTCACCACTGCCTTGTCGGTGAAGTGTGACAGGTCTTGGCCTGAACTGTCACTGTACACTGTAATGACTTCCTCGGCTGTGAAGCATAATTGAATGCTTCGGTTTCCTTGTGTGCCTGGCTCCCACAAATGCAACTGAACGCCCAAAGTCTTGTTATGGTTGGCTCCCACAAATGCAACTGAACGCCCAAAGTCTTGTTATGGTTGGCTCCCACAAATGCAACTGAACGCCCAAAGTCTTGTTATGGTTGGCTCCCACAAATGCAACTGAACGCCCAAAGTCTTGTTATGGTTGGCTCCCACAAATGCAACTGAACGCCCAAAGTCTTGTTATGGTTGGCTCCCACAAATGCAACTGAACGCCCAAAGTCTTGTTATGGTTGGCTCCCACAAATGCAACTGAACGCCCAAAGTCTTGTTATGGTTGGCTCCCACAAATGCAACTGAACGCCCAAAGTCTTGTTATGGTTGGCTCCCACAAATGCAACCGAACGCCACGGATCCATGTGTGCCTGACTCTCACAAATTTAGCTGAACGCCACGTGTTCTTGGTGTGCCTGACTCCCACAAAAGAGCGTGGGTCTCACTGACGCTCCTGTAAGCGGCAGTTGGTCTTGTTCCAAAGACAGATGACTGGTTTTTCCTGTCTAAGGAAGCTCTGCCCAAGACATCACGTTTTATATGTGTTTTTTATGGAATGGAGATTATCCTCCGCACAGATAGTAGATGCTTACAATTCCTACAATAGAACACTTACAATGCTTCTAATATGTCGCTCTGGCGACTTCGTCCACCAAATTAAATGCTAACAGGTGCTTTAGGCAATGTCCTACCAAATGCCACCTGTATCCCAGTAACAATACACGCAATAATATGACATTGAAAAGCCATGACCGAAATCAGATGGCGGTGCACAGAATGCAGCCCAGACGGGCGGTGGAGTGTGCCCTGTCTCTCGTGTCACTGATACGTCGCCCCGATATATTACGCTCAGGTGCCTTTAACACTGGCGCTATGGCGGTGCACAGAATGCAGCCCAGACGGGCGGTGGAGTGTGCCCTGTCTCTCGTGTCACTGATGCGTCGCCCCGATATATTACGCTCAGGTGCCTTTAACACTGGCGCTATGTGACGGCTTGTAATTGATTGACCCTCCTCTCACAAAACTAACACATTACACTCAGCACATCAACAATAGCGAAGCTGCATGCGACGTGTCGGCAAACTTAGCCACGTATAGCATGCAAATCGTCGTGCTGGACTGATTTACACTTGTGCCTCTCATCTAAGGGGGACAGCCATGCTCGTTTACACAACACGTGCAACTGACCGGTGTATCCGCTGCAGCGGAAGGCTGGTCTTCCAACCAAATAATGGCTGCAGCATCTCGTGATACGGTAGAAGCGTAGTGAACTCGGGCTATATTGCTCTCGGCTGTCCGGCTGTATCTTGACCTTGATTCGGTCAGGTTGTACTGTAGCGCGGCTGGCCCAGGGCTGTTCGGTAGTTTTGTCAGCGTCTCCGTGATGTTGCATCCCTGGATGACTCGGAGTGGTTCTGTCTGATGTTGTTGCCTGTTCACGATAGTGTGTCTCTTCGTGTTTCTGTGCCTGGTTGATTTCTGTACATTAGTCATGCTGGGCACAAGATCCACGTCGGCCCCCAGTATGCATTGTCTAAGCTGTGCTTTTTTTGTCGTAGCCATGATAATTGTAGTTTCGATGTCGGCTCCAGTGATCCATTGCCAGTCGATTCTGACCTGAAAGCATCCACAATTATCCCTGTCTTTGTAATTACACGTCTCTCTTTTTTTCTCACTTCACTCCACATCACTCTTTCTCCCTCTTTCCCTCCCTCTCCTGCTCCATTCTCATCCCATTCCCCCTCTCAGTATCTTCCACTTCCTTCTATCTCTCCAACTGCTGTTCTCTCGACTTGCTGTCCCGTTCTCCCTCCTCCCTGTTCTTGCCTCCATCTTGTAACATTTTTTTCGTAATAGGTTACTATTGATGACACCTAATCTATGTTACCTTTGCCGTCCTTTGTGAGCATCCGGTAATCTCGTGGAATGACCCTGATCGTAACCTATACATTTCGGTGGCTAATCAACCATGTTCCTGCAGCAGTTCTGGGTTCTTTGGTTCATCTTACTCCAGCTTCCATCTACCATGATATTATCTCTTTGTGTAGCATTCCTCTTTCTACGTCCTGTTGCTATGCTGCTGTTGCTATGGTTCTGTTGCTATGTGTTTCGTTTTTATAAGTTAATTGGGTTGTTTGATACCATGACACTTTTTTATCATACCCATACAAGTGCGATAGAACCTTTGTTACCACATGTTCATTTGTCATGTTTTAATTTGTTGTACTATCGTTTGCATTCCTATATCCTGGACATTCTCAAACGGTATCCTTGACCCTGTCGTATTGTGCTAACCTCTATCGTCCCCAGGCGCATTGATCTCCCATCTTGCAGTTCTACTTTCTCGTCTTGATTTGATCTGCCTTCGCAGATCCAATCACAAACATGTCTTCGTCTGCTTTCTGTTTTCTGTTTTATCGGCTCCTGTACTTTGCATCCCTGCTCTTTATGGTGTATTTTTAGAGCCTGATCTACTCTCATTATCTGTCGTCTACTGCCCATATCATGATATTCTGTTGCTGTTATATGCTATTTAATGTGTTGCCGAAGCTTTGGAGTAGTGCACGATGCTTCAGTGTTTGTATGCTGGTATATTATATATTCTTCTCTTTTTCCGTCCCCGTCTCCTGCTTTGTGAAGCGATTCATCTCTTCATTTCATGCTTTCTTTTATTCCTCCGTTTCATTGAATAGTATCCTTGGTCCTATTATTCATCTCTGAGCTCGTCTTTCTTTTCGTCCCATCTCTCACCCTCACGCTTCCTCGCACGCGTGTGCTCTTTAGCAAACGGGGACATGCCAGCCTACAAGCTTTCAAATATTCCAGTTCTCGCCCTTTCCCACATCCATTTCCAAGCGGCACGCATCGCACTGAAGTCAGATTGCTCGGGCGGTGTCCCTGTCGAGCATGTCACCACGGTACGTGTTCCCCAGCGGGCCCCGGCCGCGCCACGACCCACTACGACGGCGTGCAGGGCGACGTGAGCTACCTGCCGGCGCCGGTGGCACCGCCACCGGAGGACGACTGTAACTGTACCGGGCCCATGACGGCCGGTCAGAGCCGCGTGATCGGCTTCATCACCGAATGGATCACCGCCTACCGATACGTGTCAGGTCAGATACGAGCGGCCCCGAGCAGCGTCCGAGGCGGGGCTCGAGGCTCGGAGGAGGTCGGTGCAGGTCGGTGGAGGTCGGTGCAGGTCGGTGGAGGTCGGTGGAGGTCGGTGGAGGTGGGCGGTGGAGGATAGTGGATGTCGGTGGAGATCGGTGGAGGTGGGCGGTGGATGATGGTGGAGGTCGGTGGAGGTGGGCGAAGGCTGGTGGAGGATAGTGGATGCCGGTGGAAGTCGCTAGCGTGGCGGTGCATGCTGGATAGAGAGGTGACGATGAGGCCAGTGGTCAGTCGTCCGCCGAGCGGAGTCTGTACGGAGCTAGCTGAGGTGACCGGAGAACGCCTGCCGTCTTGCTGAAGGACACTGTCCTCCAGACGGAGGACTGCTGTCATCTGAGTGGAAGGCCGACCCGTTTCTCGCGACGGAAGCCGCTGTTGTCTGGATGAGAAACACGTTTGCTCTCTACGCAGATACCATGTCTCCCCATTGGTATAATGGGCTCTGCCTCCCGGATGAGACGTGCAACTGCACTGTGGCCAGAGGCGACATCACCCTCCAGATGAAGGACTTGGCCGTCTGGGCGGAGGCCGTGCCTTCCAGATCGCCATCATGCCCCCGCCTCCGCCGGCCCACGACCGAGCGGCGGCGCGGCTTCGTGCACGGCAGTGGTCGATTTTCCTCCATGACATGCATATTTGACCGGTCGCTGCTCTGGCGGTCGCAATCGGGTCAAGGTGGCGGTGACTCGGATGCCAACCGGTTGCCACTCCCACTCCGCTGAGCACGCGCTACACTGCAGTCCGAGCACGCGCCAGCCCACCCACGGCGCCCACAGACCGCCCCAGCTGAGCCAAGTGTCACACGTCGGAGCGAACACCTGTCCCGCTTCCTCACGTGCATGCCCTCGTGTGGGAAGACGCTCTTCGCTCCACACTTCCCGGTTCGCACTCCTCGCTGGCATGCTTATGCGCTTCCAGCCTGCGTCGGGCACACGTGCGGACTAATTGCGCCAGCACGCGGTGCGAACGTGCCCACACCGGCGCGCGGTGCGAACGTGCCCACACCGGCGCGCGGTGCGAACGTGCCCACACCGGCGCGCGGTGCGAACGTCCCCACACCAGCACGCGGTGCGAACGTGCCCACACCGGCACGCGGTGCGAACGTCGACACACCAGCACGCGGAGCGAACGTCCCCACACCAGCAGGCGGTGCGAACGTCCCCACACCGGCGCGCGGTGCGCTCGTGTGCCGGTGTGGGGGGGGGGGGCGTTGGCAGTGGTCTGGGCGGCCGTGATGTCGGCTTCACATCACGTGTCGTCGCGCGTGCACGGACCGATGCGGGGCGGCGCCGACCTCCGACTGCACGATCCCTATGGATTATTGGCGGTGAGACCGGCGACCGGCCAGGAGGCAGTTGACAAGGTGCCAGCGCCAGCTGCGACTGTGTGGCGGACAGCTGGTGCGGCTCTGATGACAGCTGATGCAGCTCTGATGACAGCTGGTGCAGCTCTGATGACAGCTGGTGCAGCTCTGATGACAGCTGGTGCAGCTCTGATGGCAGCTGATGCAGCTCTGGTGACAGCTGGTGCAGCTCTGATGACGCCCGATGCAGCTCTGGTGACAGCTGGTGCAGCTCTGATGACAGCTGATGCAGCTCTGATGACGCCCGATGCAGCTCTGGTGACAGCTGGTGCAGCTCTGATGACAACTGGTGCAGCTCTGATGACAACTGGTGCAGCTCTGATGACGCCCGATGCAGCTCTGGTGACGCCAGATGCAGCTTTGGTGACAGCTGATGCAGCTCTGATGACAGCTGATGCAGCTCCGATGACAGCTGATGCAGCTCGGATGACAGCTGGTGCAGCTCTGATGACAACTGGTGCAGCTCTGATGACAACTGGTGCAGCTCTGATGACGCCTGATGCAGCTCTGGTGACAGCTGGTGCAGCTCTGATGACAGCTGATGCAGCTCTGACAACCGCATGCTGTAGAATGGCAATGTCACTGTGGTTGCTTTGCACATGTTTTGCACGCAATAGTTCGCTGACATTTATTTTGGTTTGTTCTGCTTCACCGGATTCATCTTCTAGCGTATTCTGAATCATTCATGAACCCTCGCCGTGCCGGGGATGCTCCCCAGAGTTCCTCCTCAGATTTGTCCGACATGGCGGCCGAATCAGTAGACGCAGAGATACGAAGCCTTTGGCACCCTCTCATGCATCTGCTTGTCACATCTCGTGCAAATTTCAGGTCAAAGTCATCAACGGCCATTGGTCTGGTGCCGGTCAGACAAGAAGTGTTCCAAAATCTTCAGAATGCCGCCATTTGGAGTAGTTACAACTTATCAACACCAAACTCAGATCATGGGGTTCTTTTACCAATGGGAGCAGCTCTGCTATCTCTAAATTTGAATTAACGTCAAGGTTATTGCCTATATGTCCGGTAAGCTTCCGAGTTTATTTACCATATTGAGTGAATTTTATGTTGGGGTAATATTTGACGCCAAAAATGATAAAGAGCACGTCATAAGCTTTCTGGGATGCAATATGTCAAAGGACATTTGTTGAGGTCAAGTATCATGCATATTCTGCACAATGTCATCTGAAAATGAATGTTGTCGTTCCTCGTGACGTCATATCTGAATTCGGTTCCAGCCCCGCCCAAGTCGTGCGGCATGACATTGGATGGCCAAACAACAACTTGGGATAACATACCCTCGTGTGATTTAAAACTTTTTTCGACCTGATTTTACCGTTGTATGTACTTACTTTCCAAGCATTGTACACCTGGGCGAATGCTGAAGTGCTCGTTTTATCGGTCTATGCATTGTCCCAGAGTGACCCAAGGTAAGGTCACGTGGTCAGAAGCTGGGCAGCTTGCAAGGATGTTTCAGTTGCATATCAAGTGTTCTTGGGATAAAAATTGTATACCTCAAAAGTGACGCATCGGGGGTATTCAAGCTTGGACTTACTTTACCTAGCTATGCAGCGTGACCTGACCTGACCTGACCCTACGATGTTCAGATATCAAACATTTTATGCATTTACGGATACACATCAGACCATTTTCCGAGAATACGGTTAGGTCCCTGGGTTGACCTTATCTAATGGTCCTCAGCATGGCCGAAAAGGAATAAACGTGCTATTATGTAACCTCTAGGCTATATTAGCCTGCGGCCCTTTCGTATGTCTTTAACATGTATAGTGCGGAAGCTGGTTTTCAGGCCTGATTCTGACTCGACTTAGCCTACCCTGTCTTGTTCTTTTCTTTTTGCCTATGACCAACATAAATACATTCATCCATGTTAGTTCTTGAAGCTAAATGTCTAAAGAAAACAAGCCCTGCCTTTTGAAACATTTCCAGTGCTTTAAGTCGAGGTCCGTATATTGACCTCTGATCATGCCATTATCGCTCGTAGCTCAAATGTAGACTGTGCTCAGGGCTCTCCATGACCAGAGCTTTCTAACGATGCTTTGGATGTCATCTAACTCACGTGAATCGGATGTTAGTGGGGCAGGGGTTTCCAGAGGCTACACCCCTCCCCCGATCCGGCCAAGGTGGATTTGCCGTCTGGCTCGGGGATACTTTGAGATGTACATGGATCAATGCCAAGTCTTGCATGCATCATACAACATAGCACCCTGTATTTGTATGCGAAGAAGATGTTTTCAACATGGAAAGCCTGATGTATATGCACACGCTCACAGGCAATCTTCCAAATGTGCCACTTTATGGGCGCTATTATGCTATGAGAGAGACATAGACGAGGGGAAGACATCGGTTCACCATTCGATCTCCCTCCATGGGTCACCCTTCGAATTTTGTCGATGTTTGCCGAACGATGCACGCGATCACAACCACATCCTGTCCTGACAATCCTGTCATGCGATCAATTATACACATACTGACGGCCAAACATTTTTGTGCTACGTCAGGCCACGAAGATATGACGTCATGAGCGAACGTTCGCGCGACGATTTGCGCTTTTTATCGACAGCTCATACTTTCCGCAGCTGCTTGCGCTTGTCTTGATATCAACAGCGACGGTTTTTACTTCATAACCAGGATTGTCAACGAAGTAACAGGTGGTCCACCACTTCATCAAAAAGGCCATGTCAGGTCACATTATTGACGCTGACCACACGTGTTCGGACCTTGTAATTTTCATATTACCATGGGTTCTAAGTAAATTACTTTGCATACAAATACAAATTTGTAAATCTCACACACCATGAATGAGATATTGACATGAAAGCCCACTGTTTTTCCTCTCATCTTCACACGAAAAAAAACCTGTGTACGACGAAATCGGCGCCAGCGCTAATCGTGCCATTGCTGTGGAACGTCTTCGGCGCACCGTCAAAAACTATTCTGCTCAAAAGATGGGCATGCAATTTGTGTCGCCAATGCTTCGAGCACTATACATATTCATATACACATTCTGACAGAAATCAGAAATCACGGCAATAACCGAATCACTTGTGACATATTCTCTTCTGCACGAACCATTCAATGAAGAAAAGCATCACAGGTGTGTGCCAGCAAGTACGGGACGGCTGCACCTGATGGCACTGACTTGCGACTCCAGCCACCTGACGCTTAAACTGTTAACGTGTTTAAGCGTTTGAACATGGGCATAACCATCCCAATATTTACGGTGCTTCTACGCACATAGATCATATGTGCCGTGCCATGAATACGCTGGTTTGCATTGCGGAAGTGGAATGTGAAGTGCTCAATTTTGGATGGAACATTGGATAGTTGATACCGGCTTTGCGTATTTGAATGTATGTTATGCAATAATGTGACCGCACTTGAAATAGCTTCAGAGCTATGGCGAAAACAAGACAGGATGGGGATTCAGATATCCCCCCATAAATGCAGTGCTTGCAGGAAACCAGTTGTGCTGGAATTATATGTCAATCGACTTACCTCGTTGAGCTGATTAAAATTATATGGCACACGTATTGTTTAGTCAAGAAATATACAAGTTACCGCACTCACCACCAGATGACAGTGCATGGGACAAATATCACTGGCATAAATTGACCTTTTGGATACGAGTACCGCGACATTTCTGTTTTGCTATCGAATGACAATTGTCTGAACAATGTTTAAGAGGAAGAAAAACTTCAGAACGGTGTTGCAATCTTCATGACATTTTGATGTTTTACATCAGGTCATGAGGTCAAAAATTATGTAGGTCATTTAAAAAAGACAGAAGTTATTGTATGCACTTTGCGATTCCACGAACGCATAGGTTGCTATGCATACGCGCATTCGTATTGGTTTTATGGGTACGAGAAGACACATGGGTCATCCAAAAAGCCAAAATTTCCCCAGATTATGATTTTCGACCCGGTGATCTGAGCGACTTTAGATTGCGCTCGAGGAACTCAGTGAACAAGAAAACCCCAGGTATAAATTTTCGTCTAAATATTAGAGATGGTGGTGTTACATCTTATGTTCGTTACTACCTTTCGCCAGGGATAGAAGCATAATTTACGCGCAATTGAGTTTCAGCGTTTATACTAAGCACAGTAACTCATATGCCGAAAAAGGTAATCTGAGGTCAAGCCGGCTCAATACGGTGAATTACCTGAGAAGGTCGATGACCGATGTAAACAGGTCAGCTGAGTTCTCCATTACCTTGCCATATCCAACAACTGGCATGGATAGAAAGGAGGTGGGAGGGGGCTCCCTGCGAGATTAACTGACGATAATTCACGATCCCGGCGAAAAACGGCCTGACATGCTCCCGTTTATGACGTCACAGGTTATCAGTAACTTGACATGATGTTTTCAATTTTATGTATGCAATAAAGTAAGCAAAGGGTGCTCCAGCAGCTATGCAAAGCTGTGGAGCGCCAAACAGCACCATTCTCCCGCGGCCGTCAACAAAGCTGTGAAGCGCTGAACAGCACCATTCTCCCGCGGCCGTCAACAAAGCTGCGAAGCGCTGAACAGCACCATTCTCCCGCGGCCGTCAACAAAGCTGTGAAGCGCTGAACAGCACCATTCTCCCGCGGCCGTCAACAAAGCTGTGGAGCGCCGAACAGCACCATTCTCCCGCGGCCGTCAACAAAGCTGTGGAGCGCCGAACAGCACCATTCTCCCGCGGCCGTCAACAAAGTTGTGGAGCGCCGAACAGCACTATTCTCCCGCGGCCGTCAACAAAGCTGTGGAGCGCTGAACAGCACCATTCTCCCGCGGCCTTGAAGAAGATAATATTATGACATCGCGTCAAATCGCTGCGCGGACGAGGATATATCTCATCACCCGGTGATCAGAGGAGGTAAACCAGCATGGCACTCTCGTCAAATTCTACTCTTGCTCATATATCGAGCTATTCAAAGTAAAATGCTTGTGTAGGTAGAAGACAGTCGACAGAATGGGACAGCCGAAAGCGTGTCATCGATGGTTGTATTGACAGAAACTGACGCAGCCACGCGGCAACGAATAGAAGGGCCTTGGAAAATTACCCGCGTAAAATCCTAGAGTGATCTTAGAAGATGTGTGTTACCTCTTGCACTTGACTAGCTCCGGACCGCTTCCAGCGAGCCCGAACCTCCGTTGCCTTCAAATGAACAACTAGACCACGTTTTGGAACACAAAACGTTCACGGCCTTCTTGGGTCGTGTCATAAAGTCCTATATTTGTTGTATTCAGAAGAATATATGTATATCTTCTTCGTGGGGTTGTCGACCTCTTGTAATGGTGACGACACCCCAGTTTCCTGTTCTCATTGTCCGGGCGAGTGAGACGGGACAGTCAAATACCACCGGCCACCACTGACAGCGGCGTTTTGTCCGGGGAGTGAGACGGGCAGTCGAATACCACCGGGCACCACTGACAGCGGCGTTTCGCAAGTATTTATATTTTGTCTGGCAATGTCGACCAAAGCAGTCACCGGCTGAAGGCATTACGATCACCACTCGTAAAGGCGCCCGCCAATCGCGTGTCACCAGCGTGGGAGGCGCGATACACTGCACACAACCGTTCTGTTGACGTACAGTCTCGCAGCGCATATGCACGCTCAATGTTATGCGTGCTGCGATGAATGTCTGGTATGCTGAGGAGGTGCAATGTGTTGCCTGCTCTGTTGATGAAAACGTCGCCGACGCCAGTGCAGCAGGCCACGCCCACATCCATCACCGCTGACATGTTCACCGCCCACCTGCCCGGTCAATTTCCGGTAGCGGCATGCAGTAGGCTGTTGGCTACCGGGTGGATCACTATTTCCCTGGCAGTCGGCTGTTAGCTAACGGGTGGATCACTATCGCGCTATCAGTCGGCTGTTAACCACCGGGTGGATCACTATTGCGCTGGCAGTCGGCTGTTAGCTGTCGGGTAGATCACTATTTCCATGGCAGTCGGCTGTTAACCACCAGGGGATCACTACCGCGCTGGCTGGCAGTCGCTCGGACGTCACACCTGCGAGCCACACACGACTTCGCTGGACGTTATCGGACCTGCAACAGCACCACAGGTGCACACACCAGGGGCGCGCGGACACACCTCCGGGGCGCATCATCACCACCATGGGCCGGCAGGACCGTCCAGTCTTAAATTCAAGCGCGAGGGTCTGGCACCACAGGTAGCAACGAACCTCGTGCCGCTACTCATGGACGTGCGTTGTTGTCTACCGGGGGGGGGGGGGGGGGGGGGGATGCGCTTTGTTCCACCCTATTTAGTACAGCACTAACGCCCGTCGCCTCTGTCCGCCACATGGACGCCAATGGCAGCACCGTCGCCACTGTCCGCCATATGGGCGCCAATGGCAGCACCGTCGCTACGCCAGTTTACCTGCACGGTGGGCACGTCTGCTATAAGTCGCGCTCCGTTGTGTAGCAGCTCGGCGACAAAAGCTGGCCTTGCCATAATGGCCGGGCGACGCCGTTACGATCCATGCAATGAATGAGCCAGCACAATATGCGGCGCACTGGTGGAAACCGTCTGGCTATCGCCTGGACGCAACTTTGAATCGAGACGTGGTGATGCATGGCGTGGCGTATCATGGCGTGAGGGACGTGGAGTATCGTGACATGGCAGGTTGCTGGCCAGGCATGTTGCTAGTCCTTCCCATGTCCCAAAATCTAGCACTTATTTTATCCCACTGGCATTCACGCCTCATTTTGAGGAAGTATGAAGGTGTTCAAATGGCGCAACAATATATATATATATATATATATATATATATATATATATATATATATATATATATATCAGAGCCATTTTGGAATAAAGTGACCGAAGTCCAGGGAGTTTCGTAACCGGGGGCCTTAAGTAGGTAGGAGACTCTCTTCAGATGTTCGGCCCGCCCTTTACCCTGGACAAAATCCTGGCTACGCCGCTGGTAACAAACATTGTGTTTTGTCTTGGCGCCAGTTTCTCAGTGACTCCACTTAGATTGAACACCGTTTGAGTGCCGCTCTGCAGTGGCGCTCAAGCCCCCACCTCATAGGGGTGGGGGCTTGAGCGGCCCCCTGGGTACCGCACAGCCGGTCCGTCGGCTCAACGGCGGGCTGCGGCCATCAGCGTAACCGCCACCCCACCCCTACCCCCTGTAGGTGTGCGTGCCGTCTGACGTGCGAGCACGTGCCTACGTACCATCGGGACCGAGTGCCGGCTACTCTCTGCACGGTTATGACAATCCAAGTGCCGGCAGCTTTTAAGCCAGCATCTATTACGACTGACGATCCAGGAGCGGGACTCCCTCCATAGGGAGGGAGCGGCGAAGGCAGGTCAAGGTGAAGGAAATATGTGGCCCCTGGCATGACACCTAGTTCATTCCACGACAGATCGAATGGTGCCGGACACACTCATCTCTTGCATGGTGACAACAATGTCTGCATAGGTTTATTTTCGGTTCTGAATCCAGTTGTAAAGGTGTGAGCGTGATACGAGCAACGAGTATAAGCTATTGCTTCGGGAATTTGTGAGAGGTCATCTTGCAAGGGTGTTCCTGACTGCTCATGCCTTTGTGGCCAAACATGGTAACCACGACTCGAACCCTGTCTCGCCAGGACAGGGGACACCAATGCAGTCCTGCGCTCTAATCAAGTGAGGCGAGCGGCTGTGCACTGCATTTCAGTGCATGTTTACCTTGTGCACTGATTTTACATGTCATCGTGATTTTTGGTCACTTCACCTGCTGAACCCTCTGTTACATTGAAATGTACACATTTAGCCGCGCAGAAATGAAGATTGATCATTTATCTCGCAATATGCAAACACAAAAACAGCTGCTGTTATAATTATACATGTTTTTTTTTTCGGAGGGGGGAGGGGGGGAGGGCAAAGAGATATTTTGGTCTCAGTCCTCGGGAAATCTGGCTGTAGTCAACATGTTCAGTGTTCACAGTCAGCATGCTAAGATCAGGCAACACGGTGATAATCTAGTTGATGGGAATTGCCTGTAGTAATGAGTCGGAGGAAATTCACATTTTAACAAACACGGTCATGAAGTTGGTGAAACGACAAAAGCAATTACCAACAACGGACATACCTGACATTCAGAAACAACAGTTACTGTGCTTCCAATGAACGAGAAATAGAAACGTGTTCATGAAGCTAACGTTGAATTTTTCCTACACAATTCACACCATTGATTCATCCCCTTTGCATCCAAAATATTAATCCGTTGTTCTGAATAGTGTACCACACGACGCCATGCGGGACAGGAGTCAGCGCACGACAGATCGTTTTTATTGATAAGAGCTTTAGAGAGCTGATAAGAGCTTTAGAGAAGAATATAAAAAACGAACAAGAAAAGCATTAGAGGCAGCACATATATGCACACGCGACACAATCAATTCAAGAGTCGGTTTTGTTACCTGGGCAGGACCTGCAGCGAGATTATCTATTGCGAAGAGCCGAACACGAATTAGCACTTGATTATTACGGCAGAAAATGTGATTTGTTGCCTGGTTGATATTGTCTGCAGTTGTGCTCTATGTTTTGTACTGATGAAGACCTATTGAGGTCGAAACGTTTACATTAAAGTCATCTCCACATAATTTGTTTGTTTTCATCATCCATCCTCATTCATATATATATATATATATATATATATATATATATATATATATTCCTAAGGTCACATAACATCGATCGCTACTTATGATCTTTATTCGTGTGGTGGTGAGTCTGTGTCACGTTGAATCTTATGTGGGCAACAATTGTGTACCTATTTGATGACCACTCTGGTTCTCTGACGCCGAGCAGGTTCAGCGACTCCATAGACGGTGAGCCATAGTACCAGCAATAGGTGAATCGGCCACAGTGAGCCTTAAAAAAAAATAACCAAAATACGTTGCCTCAATTCAGTGCATGCTTGATAAAATCTGTATTTCCGTGCGATCAAATGCAAAGCCTTCAATGTGCCAGGGGTCAATCAAGACCGGTCACGTGACCTCAGGTCATGAAGTCATTTGTTCAAAATGAAATGAAATTAAAGATATAGTGCAATCAATATATTTATGTGACAAGTCCGATTTCCAAATTGTACGGAATATTGTAGTTAGCATGTTTAGCAATGGAGACATGAGCAATGAAAGACGCCCTTGCAGTGTGACCTCTCAAAAATGCATCAGGCTCTAACTCCCAAGCTGGTGCCCTGATGGCTTTCAATCTTGTACAGTTGGATTCGTATCACACGACAAACATTTAAGGTGATTTTCGTTCACATATAAAATATTCTGGTGCCAAATTGGTACTTTACCGGTCATTTTTCCTGGAATGCCCACCTCCAAAGTCAAATGTTTAACGTGATTTATCCTGTTTTAATCTTTCGCGGAGAAACGGGAAAATTCTCCAATTCTACACTTATCTACATCCGTTTTTATACTAATGTTTGCCGTGTGGATTTCAGCACTTTTCCACCGCAGTGGGGCGCTGGTAGCCCCGGCCTGCAGCACTGTGTATGGCTTCCCCAGTGAGGCGCTAGTATCCCCGTCCTGCAGTTCTGTATATGGCTTCCCCATTGAGGCGCTGGCAGCCCCGTCCTGCAGCACTGTGCTTGGCTTCCCCAGTGAGGCGCTAATAGCCCCGGCCTGCAGTGCGGACAGGGGGCACATTCAGTGCATAGATATGGACGCGCGCGAATACGGCCGTCGCTCGATATTGTCAATTACCGCGCGGCGATCCAGGCACGAGTGTCAGGGATCAACCGAGCAAGCCATCAGCCAGCCACACCTGCTGACCGTACCATCAGCCAGCCACACCTGCTGGCTGTGCCATCAGCCAGCCACACCTGCTGACTGTGCCATCAGCCAGCCACACCAGGTGGCCGTGCCATCAGCCAGCCATACCTGCTGACCGTACCATCAGCCAGCCACACCTGCTGGCTGTGCCATCAGCCAACCACACCAGGTGGCCGTGCCATCAGCCAGCCACACCTGCTGACCGTACCATCAGCCAGCCACACCTGCTGGCTGTGCCATCAGCCAGCCACACCTGCTGACCGTACCATCAGCCAGCCACACCTGCTGACTGTGCCATCCAGCCGCCAAGGTGTTCTGCGATAAATGGCTGAGGGTTGTGTTCTGCAACAGATGACCCCACGGTGTGACGTGCACATGTTTTGCTAAGGATGATCAGATGGCACTTTGGAAGATAATCGGAAGGTGGAATTTGTTCGGGTTGTAATTTACCGTGTACTAAGTCCACAACATGTGTAATATTTTGCTGCTTTTGTACTATTTTGCGGCTGTCTGTAGTTATTCTAATAAGTATCCATATATAATTATCCCAATTCTCTCCATCTTTGAAGTCAGTAGTGCCGCCAAAAATGAGAATGGCACTCGCCGCGCGAGCGAACCTTCGCGACGACAGGGTCGACTAACCGAGCGCAGGGGCGCTTCAACAATAGTGCACTGAAGGTCCGAGCAGTGTCTAAGCTTGAAAGAGGTGTTCCTGGATACGTATATATGTGTGTGTGTGCGTGTGTGGGTGTGTGGGTGTGTGGGTGTGTGTTTGTGTGTGTGTGTGTGTGTGTGTGTGTGTGTGTGTGTGTGTGTGTGTGTTTGTGTGTATAGGTTTGTGCGGTGTGTGCATATACGTGTTCATATATACTACACTCGATCGGTAAAAATTCAACTGTAAAATAGCTGGAATCACGTTCTGGTATTCGCGTTTATAGTAGCTGGTCGCAGTCCGACGTCTTCGCCCGACGGGCGTCGCTCCGGTTTTCCGGCCGTCCCCAGCATCGACCCGGGTCATGTGGATCAATAAGCCGATCAGTTGCCGCCTTTACCGACCTCATGAAGACAATTACATGCGACCATTTCCGAACGATCATCATTTTATCTGTCAAAGGAACTGGTCGGGAAATCATGGTCTGCATAATGCAGGAAGCGTCGCCGGCAGCGCTCGTATTGAGTGGGCAGCATTCGTCGCCGTCGGTCATCAGGCTTAGATTAGAACGACGCATCGCTGATTCGATTGCCGTTGTCGCGTCCCTCAGGCGAGATGTGTAAAATCGGCATATGGAAGTCATGTGATAGCTCACATCGCGCAGCACCAAAGGAAATATTCTCAGCTCTGCCTCGGCTGTCATGAAGCCAAGCATATTTATTAACATGTTTGTCCTGCACTGCGTAGATCGTTATCTGTCTTCGATTTCCTGACAGCTGAGGGGCGACTGTGGCAGTTTCCATGGAAATTTGAAGCTAAATTCAGGAGGGGTTTGCAAATCGCTGCATGTGTGGGACTAACGAGGCAAAACAACGTTCTTGCGATATGGGGCTACGCAAAAATTGGAACCTTTGTCCACGCTAAATGCTAAATATTGGTCGATATCAAGCAGCTCCCATTTCATATTTGATCTAGATTGAATGCATACACACATGAGCGTGGATCTGAACTGTTTTAAGCCACCCTTTGTCGCCGAAATTTAATCCGGAAATCGTGGAGACCCATGTACTGCCCCATGATGCATGTTCCTAACGCCGAGTATGCCGTGAATATAATATAATAGAGTGGATGCCCAAAGACCTATGTCTGAGCGCATGAAGTCCTGCCGCTGGTTGCTGGATTCAGAGGGGATCGTGTCTACCGGTCGCAGGTGCATGATCTGGTGACCCAAGGCCGGACTGTGTGACCTGCAGAGGCGGCAGGTCAGGCCGCCGCACCACGCTCTGCCGGAGACTGTCGATGGTCGATGACTCTGGCGTGGATCAATTGCCTGGACAAGTTGCCCATGGTGGGAACGCGACGTGTCCCGTATTCGCCGCCTGGGGGTCGTGTGGAGCGAGCAAATTCGCTGACGAGCACATATATCATGGCGGACGTTATGGTGGATGTAGCCTGGCGAAATCATATGACGTCAGCGTCAGTGATGCCACAGTGCAAGTGTGCTCACGTGCTGCTCCACGCCTGAAGTCTGACGTTGGTATGACGTCATTACTCAACAAACAGACAAAAACACTTCAGACGTTTTGGCTTGCGGGCGTTTGATGCTCCTTCAATTTGAGGACAATGAGGGCAGTGCAATTGCATGCGTTGGTCTGAGGCTGTGCAGAATCAAAGACCTTCCCGACGGGCCTGGTAGTTTCCTCTTATGATGCTCGCACGGCTCCGAGGATTCCCTCGAGTATGTATCGCGTCCCCGTGGGCGCCATGAGCTGTCGCTTGGTTCAGCAGGCGCACCACCAGATTCGCCACCACTGGATGGCCAGGTAACTGAAGCCTGCCAGGGCTGGTCTTGGAAATGATCCGATGTGTAACCATCGGCTTGTGTTTCACTCGTCGTTGGTCTCGCAAGCAAAAGCCAGAGCGCACTTTGTGCTCTGCACCTTCACAGAATGTGCACAAGGTTCCGCATTTTTCTCAAATATAACTGCGCAAACTTGACCGGCACCATTCCACAGCCAATGACGCCGTCCTTCAACTCCATGGAGAGCGTACTGATTAACACAAATCGTAGGTGAATCCCCAGGGCGTACGCTTTTGAGAAATTGCTTGAGGTACTTTCGCTACTTTCGATATCTCCTGTCTTAAGCCTTGCTTTGCCGTGGGTAACACTACTGACCTCAGGGAAGGTGACGTAAGACAGCATGCTGTCGCAGTGGCGGAATCAACGAATCGAACACAGGGAGGAAATGTGATCCCATAATGGTGGTAGAATGTCCAATGTTGTCGCACGCCCCACGATTAATACATCAACGGCCAATCCGGAATCTTGCGGCAATGTCACTTTCCCCGACAGAGTTTCTCATAGGCGGAATCAGGGACATCAGGATTAGGCCATCTTCACAATTCGATATAAACGCGAACTAATCCTGATTAATATAACGCGAACGCCCCACGATTAATACATCAACGGCCAATCCGGAATCTTGCGGCAATGTCACTTTCCCCGACAGAGTTTCTCATAGGCGGAATCAGGGACATCAGGATGAGGCCATCTTCACAATTCGATATAAACGCGAACTAATCCAAACGAGCTCCAAAGATAAACAGTATGTTCATAGCGTTCCTAAAAACCTACTCGGTGCTGCCCTTGATGGGAAATACATGAAGCACTTGTCAAAAATGTCTACACTTCAGTTCCAATCCCAAGGCAGAAGTTAGGTGTGCAGTGTACGCCTTGCCACTTTTAGGCCTACACCTGGAGCTACCCTTGGCAAACAAAGCAATTTCAATTCAGTCAGAGCAGACACAAACGCCTCAGAACAATTATTGTCAGCGGAACTGATGAAGAGTGCGTGAATGAACATGCAGATAACGCATGTCTCCTGAACAACCCAGATGGAGCCACCTGTGACCAAGATGTTATCCCTGAACTTCCAGACCATCTGCCAAACATCATCCTGATGATTATGCAGGAGTAAGGAACCCCAATCTGAATAACTATACTCGTATGTGGCTGCTAAAATACCCAGCGCCAAGCTCACCCACTCTGCATGCTGACCTGGTAAGCGTGTAAGTTCTAAGCTTTAAATGCTTTGGACAACATACTTGTAATGGTTGCTGCTAAGTGCTACGACGAAACGTTAAATATATTCAATGGATCAGATCAGTGAAAACAAGCTTACAAAAATGAGACCGTTTGTCAAGCATGCCTGCCAAAAAGGTTGCTTGGAGCTGCTCTTGAGTAAAATATGCTTTTTCAGTCCCCCAAAGACGTTCCTAAATATCCCATAATTTTTCATGCAGCACAATAGTTGCTCGATGTCACCAATCCAGTGTACGTGAACAGTGAGCATTTACCTCCCTCTTTTTGCACCCTGGGCGTGCCGCTGGTGAGCATATGTATTACAAACTCTCCAGTTATATGACTGGAGAGCTTATCGTCGAAATACAATGGCTTTTCGGCCCTGACAGCTAGGTTTGGTGAGAAACGGTGCAATGCTGTCGAAGAGACAGACGACAGAAAACTAGTCATCTAATTGTTTTTTTAGTCAGCGTGGCGAACAAGGTGCAACAAGTTTTTTCTTGTTCTTATATTAGTTTCGGAGGAAAATGTCGTGTCAGACTAAAAGAAGAGAAATTTGTTCTAGGAGTGTGGTATTTACATTAGTGATATATTTCAATTCATATTCATTACAAAAATACCTGTTGAACACAGCATTCCTTCCGTGCATGGGTAAGCAACCTTTCCGACTCTAAAAAAAAACTCAACTGCACGCAACAAAACAATCACCCCACGATCCGTCAGCACTTAATCATGTGCTGTCACACACACACGAACTGGCCCGCCGAGTGCTGGTGTGGCGGCCATGGGAGATTCATCCACCGAATGTACGTTTGGTGGTGAAAATCCACACCTACTCAGGGGTCACCAGATTCACTCGGGGACTCCCGAGTGGTGTGGAGTGTGGAGTGTGGAGAACCCACTCGGTGGTGTACGGCTGTCAGTGCGTAACTGGCGCGATCAAAAGTTACACTGAAATTATTCACTTCCATCCCATCGCCCATGTGTCCAGGTCAGGTTGAGCGAAGCGCCACGCTTTCTCGGATCGTGACATTTGCAGTGCGGCACCACCAGGTCGCAGTTGCTGACTCAGCGGCCCGTCGTCGACAACTGCAGCCATAACGATGTCTTCCGCCACCGCACGACCGCGCAGTGAATGCCGCAAATGTCGCCCTGGACCGCGCCATGAATGGCGCGGCGCGCGGCGCGAGTGGCGCGGTTCGCGCCGGCAATTACCGACAATGGCGCGCGTGTGGCAATCGGTTGCATACGGGCACATCAGGTGCGGCCGTGAAGCACGCCAGCTGATGCGGCCGTGCCGCCTCGATGACGTCAGCAGCGCACACGTCACGGTGCGCCGCTATTGTGCCGCATCGATTGTCGGAAGCGGCGAGTGCATCACCTGATGGCATTTGAACACTCCGCCACCGCAGCGCTACAAAGCCCTGGGGGCTTTCGTGACGGACAGTGCACATGCAATGGTCGCACGAAACGAAGAGGCCGACTGACCGACACATGCTTGGCGTGGTTGTTAATGCCCTGTTTAAGGTTTGCATTGACAAATGATGGGTACTGTTGGTTGCTTTGAATCGGTATGGCATATTTTGCCAGTGTCATTGGCAGACACTTGTGCGAAAGGTATGCGTGGCGGAGGCATTTCAAGTCCACTGATCAAATACAACATTGGTTTGACGGGCGCAATAATTTGGTTGAAAGAGCGCTAATATTCGCTTATATCCGAGAACAAAAATTACTGGCAGCCCCACGTTTGATCATTTCTTCGCAATAGATCAGGATTATGGGCCAGGCTTAAATATATTACAGCCTTTTGTCATCCTTGGACATGTTCACTCTACCAACTGTGGGCGCTGTGGCTTATTTGCGTGAGCACGGTATTACCGTGATGAATGTGATGCATGTGATGAATGCGATGAATGTGATAAATGTGATGAATGCGATGAATGTGATGAATGTGATGAATGTAATGAATGTGATGAATGCGATGAATGTGATGAATGCGATGAATGTGATGAATGCGATGAATGTGATGAACGCGATGAATGTGATGCATGCGATGAATGCGATGAATGTGATGAACCTTGGTGTGCGCAGTTCTTGACTTGAAGCTCACTAGCTGTTGATTTCATGTTTGTACGACGATTCGTGTCATTGTCTCCGGTGCACCCACGTGACTCTGTGTGTAACGCGGCGAGCGCCGACGGCCCGCCGCCACTTACCGCCACCGGCCATTGCAGACAACAAGGAGAAGTTCATCTTGTACCTGACGCTGAGCATCACCGGAGGCCTGCTGCTGTGCCTGCTGGCCGTCATCTGCCGCCTCTACTGCCAGCGTCGGCGCGCTCGTCAGGAGGTCAAGGCGCACTACATGGACCCGCCGCCTCTCGGCTTCACGGACGCCGTAAGCGACGTCGACGTCGACGTCGACCTGGGCCCCACCGTGCTGAGCCCGGGCCGACTGTCGCCGCCCTACCTGGGCCAGCTGAGCTTCAGCAGGGGCGTGCGCGACCCGAGCGAGGCGGTGAGGTACGCCAGCTCGGGCAGAGGCACGCTGCGAACCCACGAAGACGACACCAACCCGCGCAGCCTGTCGCGCGCCGGGCCCAACGTGTACTACTACAGCTAGTGACATCTGGCCGCCGCACGCTGAACTGTAGGTTGCGCCGGCGGCCGAACGGTGACAGTAGCGCAGCCGGTTGGTCTCGGCGCCGCGCTGCGGCCGTGCGGACCGCTCGCGCCCGAGCTGCGATGGTGTCGTCGGAGCGTGCTCTCGGCGAGGCGATGCTGAGTGGCGCGCGTCTCTCTCGTCAGTCGTGCCGTCTGCCAGGCGCGATGGGACGCCGCACGGGCTGCCGTCAGCAGGCCGGCCATATCAGCCGGGCGGACAATGGAGCGTGACGGCGGCGACCCGCGGCGCACCGCCGGCCGCCGTCGCTGCCGGATATCTTGCCGTTACGAGAGTGGATCAGGGCAGTGTGTGGGGGGGGCTGGGTGGTGACCGTGACTAACCCTCTGGGTTCGCGTGACCGCAGAGCAGCTGGGCGCGCGAGGCCGCGTCCGTATATCAAGTGCCTGTTGCCGTTGGCAGTGTTCGCCGGGTATAGCCTAGTCCGCTTGTGACCGTTCGAGTGGGCCGAAGCGCCGCTGGCGGCCCGGCCGCGTGCCGGCCGCTCCTCCACGCGGCGGCCGCCCAATCTCTGCTGGCATTCTGTACATAGGTCATTGTTCTCATAGTGCGATGGCGGCCGCTGCTATCTAGTCGACTTGAGTGGCGACGGCGTCGGCCTGTGGCCAGTGCGTGCCGTCTGGACCACCGGCCCGGCCACGGCCGCCGGCCCCAGGTCGTCAGCGCGTGCTTGCAGCCGTCTCACCTGTACAAACCGGGCCGAACACGGCCGCCTGCCACCGCTGCTGCCGTCAGACTTGTTGTTGTTTGTGTTCATGCATGTACCAAATACAGATGTTTCTGTCCTCGGCGGCTCGATCCAGTGCATGGCGAGGAGGAGTTCTGATCCGTCACAGCATTGAACCCTGATATCACTAAACCAGATTTAGTGATGCCGGAGCTGCGGATATCAGTCCAATATTTTTGTTTGAAAACCCATGGATCCGATTTGCTAAGTCATGGCTAATTTCAGAAACATTAGCACATCCTCTTCCAGCTTTCAAAATTAAACCACGGGCAAATTGTGGGTAGGTCTTGAAGTCTCCTCCTCCTCGTTACCCATGCTGCCGGTTTCGCTTCTCGAGGTAGCCAGACATGACTGCAAATGGCACGATCTGTGTATCTAACCTTTGAGCCCCTACAACTGGAACTTTCCTCTCGCTAGCCACAGCCACCTCCCGACTCACACCTCCATCACCACTGGCATTACACTCCCGTTCTCTCAAAGCTTCAAACCCATTTTGTAGCTCCAGATTTGGGTCCACTTTCCTCAATGCTAGCCGAGCACTTTGATGTCTTGTCATTCTCCACTCTCCTAGCTACTATCCCGAGCCCCACTGCTACCATCTCCTCCACTACCACTCCTGATATCTTGCACCTGTACTACCATCTCCTCCGCTACTACTCCTGACACCATGCGCTTGATCCGATGTATTAGCATTGCATACAACGGATCCAACTACCACCACCTCCTCCCCTGCACCCGCTTGACCTGCTTTCTAACATCACCTCCCCCCCACCCCCCACCCTCCGCTACCACCCTGCCACCCTGCACTTCCCTGCTGTTCACACCACCCGATCCCCATCACTACCACTCCTGACATCCTGCTCTTGACCTGCTGTTCTAACATCACCTACCCCGAGCCCCATCACTACCACCTCCTCCACTACCACTCCTGACACCCTGCACTTGACCTGCTGTTCTAACATCACCTACCCCGAGCCCCATCACTACCACCTCCTCCGCTACCACTCCTGACACCCTGCACTTGACCTGCTGTTCTAACATCACCTACCCCGAGCCCCATCACTACCACCTCCTCCACTACCACTCCTGACACCCTGCACTTGACCTGCTGTTCTAACATCACCTACCCCGAGCCCCATCACTACCACCTCCTCCGCTACCACTCCTGACACCCTGCACTTGACCTGCTGTTCTAACATCACCTACCCGAGCCCCATCACTACCACCTCATCCACTACCACTCCTGACACCCTGCACTTGACCTGCTGTTCTAACATCACCCACCCCGAACCCCATCACTACCACCCCCTCTGCTACCACTCCTGACATCCTGCGCCTGACCCGCTGCATTAACATTGCCAACAATGGGTCCCACTACCCTTAAGGTAGGTTAGTTGGTTGGTTATTGGTGTTTAGGGGACTCCGCCTCCCTTGTCAATACTACCACCTGCTTGCTCAAGTGAACAATGATCCTCCAAGACTCACACTTCCCGCGGCTAGCTACATCCATTGATAATGATGCTGTTAATTCTCCTTAGACCTACTTGGACCTGTGCAGAGATCTCCAAACCTCTGGCAAATGTGGCGCATCTCATTTACTGATTCAATTTAATTGCCGAATGTAAAGAAATTGAACTGAATTCCATTTATTCTGGAAAGAATAGCGAATAAAAAGGAGCAGATGTTAATCATAAATTAATATATCCCTAGTGAAAGCTGGATAGCTTGCACAATTTGCAAATTTTCATAAACACCGCGTCACCAACAACACCCTCGAACAACACGACAGCAACATCACGACAGCTCTTCGAAGAAGTGAAGACAAATCAAGGAAGCAATATACAACGCTAGAAGAATTAAACTAAGATCTATCATATGCTAAGATCGTATCAAGAATTAAGCTAATCCGTCATATGGAACACGAATTCTTACAACCTACAAGCTACAACACTGCAAGCTAACCCTCTGTCAACAACCTACAATTATATTAATTCAATTAAGATAAGAAAGCAAATGCATAAAAAGGCAACTAGCTACCTAAATTCACTTACACAGCGCTCACAAAAGAAAACAGCAAGCTAGCCTTCTACTAACAGAAGCGTATCTTAAGAACTAGTGTTCCACTCTTCTTTCTTCCCATGGCATCCCCGGCCAGTCCTTCCTCTGTCCTCGGTACAGCCCAAACACGTCCGCCTCGAACAAAAGCAGAACCGTCAGTGATATGCTAGGTAGCTGATATATCTAAATATATCTAACCCAGCCATGGGCTAATGCACTGCTACATGGAGTATCCAGTGCTATCAGGTTCCATATTGTCATAGCCTGCTGATTACTCCGCCATGCCAGTTTTGGCCAGACTGACTGCTGGTTATTGCAGTTTATTTTTCATTTTCATTTACCCGTCGCTCTTTTCACATTTAGTTTCCCAGTGGGGTGACACCCGTCGCCCCACCTGGTTTTTCCGTCGCCGTATTTCTGTTCCCTTTGTTCTGCGTGTTTATTTAGATTTCGTTTGGTAGGGTTTGTTTCCCCGTGATGGGGAAAAAGAGGAAAAAGGATAATGACCCCAGCTCCCCACAGGACTCTGAATCAGAATTTCCTCCTCTGACCACACCCGACGACCATCGCACGAACACGGACTTGGCCTCTGATGTTCCCTCACCGAATATGACCGTTGATGAACCACGCCGGATGATTCCACTCGATGACGCCATGGAAGCCCTTTGCGCCTCGTCGACCCCTGCTCATTCCAAGATCATGAACCCGTCTCGCAATCCAGATCATACTATTACGCTCCACGCCGCTGACCCACGCCCGAACCAGACCACTCCCTCCCAACCTGAACCCATCGAACCCTACCTCGACAGTGCTGGCTCCTTTATAGTAGTCAAGCCTGTCGAGGAATCCGTTTCCTTCCGCCGAATTAACGTTTTCTGGCCGACCAAGCAACTCCTCTCCATCTGCTCCTTAACCAATCCTGACATCGAAGCCCCTGCCAACGGAACCCTTGTCATCAAAACCCAAACCCGAGCCCAGACCAAAGCCCTCCTTCGTACCACCACATTTTGTGGTAAATCCGTCACCATTTCACTCCACTCCAACCGCAACTCCACCACGGGCACCATCTTCGCGCCGGAGCTCCGCTTCATGTCAGAAGCGGATATCCAGACGGAGCTCAGGCCGGAGGGGGTGACCCACGTCCACCGCAATACCTCATTTAAAGACGGCCAGAAACTTGATACAAGCCTCCTTGTCCTTACCTTGAACTCTACAACTCTTCCTAAGACCCTCCTCGCCGGCTACATCAGATTCCAAGTCCGCGTATTTGTTCCAAATCCTCTCCGCTGTTTTAATTGCCAGCGCTTCGGCCATGGCAGTAAAACTTGTCGCCAATCAGCCCGCTGCCCCAAGTGCGGATAATCACCCCATCCTGATTCCACCTGCTCCAAGCCTGCCCACTGCCTCAGCTGTAACACATCCGATCACCTCACCACTTCCAATCAATGTCCAGTTTGGCGAAAGGAGAAGGAAGTGTGCGCCGTCAAGGCCACGACCGGGGTATCCTACCCCCAGACACGGAGACCTGTGGAAGTCACCTCCCCCTCGACCAAAACTTACGCCCAGGCGGCCACCGTCGCACCCTCCACCCCTCGCGTCAACACCACTTCTACTTCTATTCAAACTGACATGATTCCCGGATTAGCTCCACTGAAAAAAAACTCACACCATTGACCACACCGACACAAACCACCCTGGCTCCCAACACACAAACCACTCCGGCTCCCAACAAGCGTACCACTCCAGCGAGGACTGACAGGCCCCGCAGTCATTCGGCTGCGGGAGGAAATACACGTTCCCCATCAGCGGGCCGCCGATCGAGCCCTGCGCGTCCAGCGCCGGCCGGCGCTCACGTGACACGACCGAATCCAAGCCGACGGGCATCCCCCGCGGCAGTGGCCGGCCGTCGTGACCTTGCCAAAGTCACCGGTCGGCCGGACGGCGCTGGCGGATCCAACGCCGCCGCCAGCAACCAACCCATATGTCCGCCAGAACTACACTCCTGGCTCCGACATGCACCGAAAGGTGCAGACAAACACTAAAACTTTTGTTCCCGATGTCTACACTTTTACAATGGAATTGCCGCAGCCTTATCTCCAAATGGGCCGAAATGAAAGTTTTTTTTTCAGTATTCTCGCACCTATTCTCATAGCACTCCAAGAAACATGGTTTTTACCTGATGATACATACAACTTTAACCTTTCCAATTATTCACTGTATCGTCACGACGAGGTCCGTGGATCACATCGAAGTGGCGGTACAGCACTTTACATAAACAATGATTTCACACATACACAAATTACACTTAATACACAATTACAAGCCGTAGCTTGTACATTACGTTTACATGGTAGAAATATAGATGTGTGTTCCATCAATATTCCACCACACACCGACAACACAAATATTTTGACACATTTAGAAAACCTTATAGCACATTTCAAGAACCCGTTCATCTTACTTGGCGATTTCAACGCTCATAGCCCAGCGTGGGATACAAAATGTACACACCCAGACACTCGCGGACGCATTATTCAACACATTTTAGACCGACACAATTTAGTAATACTTAACACTGGAGAGCCAACATTTTTTCACCTCGGACACAACGCAGAAACTGCAATAGATTTTACAATTTGCTCTCCAACTCTGGCCAACGATTTCGATTGGACCATAGACACAGACATTCATGACAGCGATCACTACCCCATCAAATTAATACCCACCTTTTCAACTGCTACTGATAGCACACCCAATTTTATCCCACGCTGGAAAATTTCAAAAGCCGATTGGACAACATTTCAGGAACTTTCTTATATTCAATACAACCCCAACATTTCTCCCGTCGAAAACATCAACTCAATTACAGACAAACTTTTCGAAGCAGCATCCACCATAATTCCACTCACGAAACCTTTCACAAAACGAAAACCAGTACCTTGGTGGTATCTAGAAATTTCACAAGCAATTGCGGTTAGAAAAAGAGCATTTATGAAGTATTTACGACATTCCGATCAAGAAAATTTAACCACCCGTAACCGTGAACGTGCGAGAACCCGCCGCATCATTCGCGATGCTAAGCGTCGTTCATGGTCCTCATATTTACAGCAGCTTACTTTTCAAATACCTTTAAGTAAAATATGGCAATTAATCCGACGTTTGTCCGGACGCTCCCAATTTAAATCTCTACCGGCCCTCAAAATCCACAATCTCACCATTACAGACCCACAAACCATAGTAAATACCATAGCTGATACCATAACCCATAATAGCTTCGATGAGAACTACCGACCTAATTGCCCCTTTTCACAAAAATTTTGCACAACACACTTTTGCATCTTTCGAGAAGCCACGCGGTAGCGCTTCAGTGGGGCCTAAAAAATATTATTTTTTTTTTTTTTTTTTTTTTTTTTCACACACAAACAATGCATCTCAGACACATTGAATTCATTATGGTCAAATCATATCTTTCCTGAAGCATGGAAAAAAAAACTATCATCATCCCCATTCCAAAACCCGGCAAAGACCATAGTAACCCAAGTAATTTTCGACCCATTGCACTCACCAGTTGTTTAGGACAACTTTTTGAACGAATAGTTATTAAAAGACTGACCTGGCACCTAGAAACAAATTCACTTCTATCTCCCTTTCAATGTGCTTTCCGGAGAGGACGCAACACAATAGATCACCTTATTAGGTTAGAAACAGACATCCGCCTAGGCTATAAAAAACATGAACGCACAGTCGCAGTATTTTTAGACATAAGCAAAGCTTACGATATGGTTTTCAAACCCGCATTGCTTTTCAAAATTCAGCAACTCGGTATAAAAGGACACTTAGCTCATTATTTAGTAGGTTTTGTATCCGGTACTCGCCCATTCCACATCAGGTGCCGGTCAGCCATCTCCGATCCACATATTCTTCAAAATGGACTACCACAGGGTAGCTGCATTTGACCAGTTTTATTCAACCTCATCATTGACGATCTTTTCACCGACATGCCTATTAATGTATCATACTCTTTGTTTGCCGATGACAGCGCAATTTGGTGTTCCGGAAAAAAATACGAGCATTGTTTATTTCACCTACAAAACGCACTAGACAAAATACATCAATGGTCCCGGAGGTATGGTTTCATATTTTCGGCCCCAAAATTTGCAACACTGATATTTAGTAAATCAACGCCCTGCCCAAACCCAGATACACCACATCACCTCGGAAACAATGATATACCTTTTGTAAATTCATTTAAATTTCTTGGTATTATTTTTGACCGTAGGCTTTCAATGCATAAATACATCAAACACATCCAGAACAAATGTTTTTTTTTTTTTTTTTAGTTAGGCACTTCGGCCTCCTGAGGCCATTTCGTGCCGCGGAAAAAATAATGACAAGCTATAGAGCTATGAAAGTCAATTTATAAGTTCTGGATCAAGTTGGTTTGTCGTAGAAAGATGAAGAGTAATTTTATTAGAAAAGGGTGTTCATCTCCCAGTAGCGTGGGTAAAGAAAATGGAATGTTGTGTGTTCGGCAGTAGTCGGTAAGTGTTTTTCGAGGGCCATGGTACTGTTGACAGTGTAGGAGTATATGTGTGACTGTAAGATGGGTGTTGCATGATGGGCATGAAGGTCGAAGTGAAGCCGTGTAGATATGTCGATGGGTAAGGAAAATATGGCCGATACGTAAACGTGATAGTACTTTTTCTTCCAGACGGTTTTTTATATGATGTGGTCCAGGTGTCGACGCCAGGTTTGATGATGCGTAACTGTGTATGGGTTGTGTTTTGTGTCCAATTTTGAGTCCAAAAATGTCGAATGCTCTGTTGTATTGATGATTTAATACCTTCAAAATGTGGTGGAATTTCTGTGATGTGTTGGAGGTGTAATGAAGCTTTTGCTAATGTGTCGGCTTCTTCGTTTCCTGGGATGCCGCAGTGACTCGGCACCCACAGGAAACGGACCTTCACGCCCATCAGATAAAGTGTTCCTAACGTTTCATAAATAGAGATATGGCAATGATGCGAAAAAGAAAGTGACGAAAGAGATTGTAAAACAGATTTGGAGTCCGAACAAATGACGACGCTGCGCATGGGGTGACAGAGAAAACGATTGCGAATGTAACGGAGGGCAATGAGGATAGCATGTAATTCGGCGATGAAAACTGATGTTCCGTCTGGTAGTCGATGTTGTTTTTTGTATGGTCCCGAAACTATGGCATTTCCTGTAAAGTTTGCGTCTTTCGAACCGTCAGTAAAAACAAAGGGAACATGAGAATAACGAGACCGAAATTTGTAAAATTTTGTTTCGCATATTCTGGACAAAGCTGTGATTTTGGAGTGGTGGTTAAATAAAAAATGTGTCGTTCGGCTATCTGCCACGGTGGTGTAGTTGGTGGAGAAAGAGAAGTAATGCGTGGAATAGTGAAATGAAGTTGTTCAGAAAATGTTTTGACTCGAGAAGCTATAGTGAGACCAGTTCGTTTTTCGGCTGGACCTAAATAATCATGATGTAAATTTGGGAGAATTTGTAATGACGCGTGTGTGGGGTGGTTTGCGTGAAATTGAATTTTGGAGGCGTACCTAAGTGTTTGCTGCATTCTACGGAGAGCCAGTGGAGGAATTCCCGATTCGGCTTCTAAAGAAATGATTGGTGAAGTTGTCATTGCACCGAGTGCGATACGGATAAATTTATTTTGAATGGTGTCTAAAATGTGTAAGGAGGATGTGCTAGCACCGGTATATACTACGGATCCATATTCAATTATGGGTAGAACTAAAGATTTGTAAAGTAGTAGAAGTGTATGACGGTCGGCTCCAAGTGATGAAGAAGTGATGCATCGAAATAAATTCAGTCGGTGAAAACATTTGTTCTGTATGTGTTTGGTGTGTTTATGCATTGAAAGCTTACGGTCAAAAATAATACCAAGAAATTTAAACGAATTTACAAAAGGTATATCATTGTTTCCGAGGTGAAGCGGTGTTTCTGGTATTGGGCGGGAAAAACATTTGCTAAATATCATGGTTGCAGATTTTGTAGCGGAAAAAATGAAACCATTCTTCAGGGACCATTGATATATTTTGTCTAGTGCGTTTTGTAGGTGAAACAAACAATGCTCGTAATTTTTTCCGGAACACCAAATCGCGCTGTCCTCGGCAAACAAGGAATATGATACATTAATAGGCATGTCGGTGAAAAGGTCGTTAATGATGAGGTTGAATAAAACTGGTGAAATGCAGCTTCCCTGTGGTAGTCCATTTTGCAGAATATGTGGATAGGAAATGGCTGACCGGCACCTGACGTGGAATGGGCGAGTACCGGATAAAAAACCTACTAAATAATGAGCTAAATGTCCTTTTATACCGATTTGCTGAATTTTGAAAAGTAATGCGGGTTTGGAAACCATATCGTAAGCTTTGCTGATGTCTAAAAAACTGCGACTGTGTGTTCACGTTTTTGTAGCCTTCGCGGATGTCTGTTTCTAGCCGAATAAGATGATCTATTGTACTGAGTCCTCGCCGAAAACCACATTGAAATGGAGATAGAAGGGAATTTGTTTCTAGGTGCCAGTTCAGTCTTTTGTTGACTATGCGTTCAAAAAGTTTTCCTAAACAACTGATGAGTGAAATGGGTCGAAAATTAGTGGGGTTACTGTGGTCCTTGCCAGGTTTTGGGATGGGTATAATTAAAGATTCTTTCCAAGTTTCGGGGAAGGCGTGAGTTGTCCATAGTGCATTAAATGTGTGCAAAATGCAATGTTTGGTGTGATCTGGTAAATGTCTGAAAAAGGAATAATGTAAATTGTCGGGCCCTACGGAAGTATTGCCGGCGGAGGAAATGGCTGTCTCCAGTTCTGAAATTTGAAAAGGAGCATTGTATGTTCCAGTGTTGGCAGAATGGAATTGTGTTAAATCGGTGTGAAAAGTGGATTGTGCATTTTGTAAGAATTCGGGTCTGTAATTGTTATCCGAGCTATGCTGAGCCATGGTGTCTGCTATTGTGTTTACTACTGCTTTCGGATCTGTAATGGTGATGTTTTGGATTTTAAGGGCCTGGAGTGATTTAAATGGGGTGCGTCCGGACAATCGGCGGATTAATTGCCAGATTTGGCTTAAAGGTGTTCGAAAAGTAAGCGGTTTTAAATATTCTGACCATGAATGACGCCTAGCATCGCGAATAAGGCGGCGTGTCCTCGCTCGTTCATGGTTACGTATAATTAAATGTTGTTGATCGGGGTGTCTGAGGTATTTCCTAAATGCTCTTTTTCTTACCGCAATGGCACGTGCAATTTCGGGAGTCCACCAAGGTACCGGCTTACGTTTTGCAAAAGGCTTGGTGAGTGGAATTGTAGTATATGCTGCTTCGATAAGTGTATTTGTAATTAAGTTGATGTTTTCCACGGGAGAAATGTTGGGGTTGTATTGAATATGTGAAAGTTCCTGAAATGTTGTCCAATCGGCCTTCGAAATTTTCCAGCGGGGGATGAAACTGGGTGTGGTATCGGTCGCAGTTGAAAATGTCGGTGTTAATTTGATGGGGTAGTGGTCGCTGTCATGAATGTCGGTATCAATGGTCCAGTCAAAATCGTTGGCCAGGGTCGGAGAGCATATTTATAAATCAATAGCTGTTTTTGTATTATGTCCAAGGTGAAAAAATGTTGCTTCTCCTGTGTTAAGTAATACTAAATTATGTCGGTCTAAAAATTGTTCAATGATGTGGCCGCGAGTGTCTCTATGTGTACGTGTTTGATCCCAGGCTGGACTATGTGCGTTAAAGTCTCCGAGTAGTATGAAAGGGTTCTTGAAATGTGCTATAAGGTTTTCTAAATGTGTCAAAATATTTGGGTTGTCGGTGTGTGGTGGAATATAGATGGAGCACACATCTATATTTCTACCATGTAAACGCAATGTACAAGCTACGGCTTGTAATTGTGTATTAAGTGTAATTTGTGTATGTGTGAAATCATTGTTTATGTAAAGTGCTGTACCGCCACTGCGATGTGATCCGCGGACCTCGTCGTGACGATACAGTGAATAATTGAAAAGGTTAAAGTTGTATGCATCATTAGGTAAAAACCATGTTTCTTGGAGTGCTATGAGAATAGGTGTGAGAATACTGAAAAAAGCTTTCATTTCGGCCCATTTGGAGATCAGACTGCGGCAATTCCATTGTAAAAGTGTGGACATCGGGAAGAAAAGTGTTATTGTTTGTCTGCACCTTTCGGTGCATGTCGGAGCCAGGAGTGCAGCTCCGGCGGACACGTGTGTTGGGTGCGGGCGGTGGCGGTGTTTCCGCCATAGCCGTCCGGCCGACCGGTGACCTTGGCCGGTTCACGGCGGCCGGTCACTGCCGCGGGGAATGCCCGCCGGCTGGGAGTCGGTCGGGTCACGTGGTCGCCGGCCGGCACCGTGTGCACCGGGCTCCGTCGGCGGGCCACGGAAGTGGCGCGCATTTCCCCGGCAGCCGAATGGCTGCGGGGTCTGGCATTCCTTGTGGAATTCGTTGGAGTCTGTTTGGTCGGAATGGTCTGTGTGTTTTGAGCCAGGGTGGTTTGTGTAGGTGTGGTGAGTGGTGCAAGTTTTTTTTAGTGGAGCTAGACAGGGAATCATGTCGGTTTGCATCGAAGTGGAAGTGGTGTTGACGCGATGGGTGGGTGGAGCAATGCTGGTCGCCTGTGCGTACGTTTTGGTGGAGGGGGAGGTGGCCTCGACAGACCGCCGGGCCTGGGGGTAGGACACCCCGGTCATGGCCTGGACAGCGCACACTTCCTTTTCCTTGCGCCAAACTGGGCATTGATTGGATGTGGTGAGGTGATCGGACGTGTTACAGCTGAGGCAGTGGGCTGGCTTGGAGCAGGTGGAATCAGGATGGGGTGGATCTCCGCATTTCGGGTATCGGGCGGTTTGGCGACACGTCTTACTCCCATGCCCGAAGCGCTGACAATTGTAACAGCGGAGGGGATTGGGAATAAATACGCGGACTTGGAATCGGATGTAGCCGGCGAGGAGGGTCTTAGGAAGAGTTGTAGAGTTGAAGGTAAGGACAAGGAGGCTTGTATCGCGTTTCTGGCCGTCTTTAAATGAGGTAATGCGGTGGACGTGGGTCACCCCCTCCGGCCTGAGCTCCGTCTGGATATCCGCTTCAGTCATGAAGCGGAGCTCCGGCGCGAAGACGGTGCCCTTGGTGGTGTTGCGGTTGGAATGTAGGGTAATGGTGACGGATTTACCACAAAATGTGGTGGTACGGAGGAGGGCTTTGGTCTGGGCTCGGGTTTGGGTTTTGATGACAAGGGTTCCGTTGGCAGGGGCTTCGATATCAGGATTGGCTAAGGAGCAGACGGAGAGGAGTTGTTTGGTCGGCCAGAAAACGTTAATACGGCGGAGGGAAACGGATTCCTCGACAGGCTTGACTACTATGAAAGAGCGAGCACTGTCGAGGTAGGGTTCGATGGGATCAGGTTGTTGGGATGGCGTGGTCTGGTTAGGGCGTGGGTCTGTGGCGTGGAGAGTGATGGTCTGGTCGGAATTGCGAGGCGAGGTCTTGGTACGAGCCGGGGTCGGTGAGGGACAAAGGGCTTCCATGGCGTCGTCCAATGGAATTGTCTGGCGCGGGTCATTAACGGTGGTATCATGTGCAGAGTCCGGGTTCGTGCGATGGTCGTCAGGTGTGGTCAGCGGCGGAAATTCCGTCTCGGAGTCCGGTGGCGAGCTGGGGTCAGTATCTTTTTTGCGTTTTTCCCCATCGCGGGGAAAAAAACCTACCTAATGAAATCTAAATAAACAAGAACACGCAGAAACACAGGGAACGGAAATACGATGAGGAAAAACAAATCCACGCGGGGTGACGGGTGTCACCCCAAGAGATGAACGAAAAGAGCGACGGGTGTCGCCCCACGAAAATACAAAATAAACAACTGCGGCGACAGGCAGTCAATCACGCCAAAACTGGCAGGGCGGAGTACTCAATGGGCTCTGGATATGCGCGAGCAGATAGTATTGAATACTCCATGAGAACAAATGTTTTCACCGACTGAATTTATTTCGATGCATCACTTCTTCATCACTTGGAGCCGACCGTCATACACTTCTACTACTTTACACATCTTTAGTTCTACCCATAATTGAATATGGATCCGTAGTATATACCGGTGCTAGCACATCCTCATTACACATTTTAGACACCATTCAAAATAAATTTATCCGTATCGCACTCGGTGCAATGACTACTTCACCCATCATTTCTTTAGAAGCCGAATCGGGAATTCCTCCACTATCTCTCCATAGAATGCAGCAAACACTTAGGTACGCCTCCAAAATTCAATTTCACGCAAACCACCCCACATACGCTTCATTACAAATTCTCCCAAATTTACATCATGATTATTTAGGTCCAGCCGAAAAACGAACTGGTCTCACTATAGCTTCTCGAGGCAAAACAATTTCTGAACAACTTCATTTCACTATTCCACGCATTACTTCTCTTTCTCCAACAACTACACCACCGTGGCAGATAGCCGAACGACACATTTTTTATCTAACCACCACTCCAAAATCACAGCTTTGTCCAGAATATGCGAAACCAAAATTTCACAAATTTCGTTCTCGTCATTCTCATGTTCCTTTTGTTTTTACTGACGGTTCTAAAGACGCCAAATTTACAGGAAATGCCATAGTTTCTGGAACATACAAAAAACAACATCGACTATCAGACGGAACAACAATTTTCATCGCCGAATTACATGCTATCCTCATTGCCCTCCGTTGCATTCGCAATCGTTTTCTCTGTCACCCCATGCGCAGCGTCGTCATTTGCTCGAACTCCAAATCTGTTTTACTATCTCTTTCGTCACTTTCTTTTTCACATCATTGCCATATTTCTATTTATGAAACGTTAGGAACACTTCATCTGATGGGCGTGAAGGTCCGTTTCCTGTGGGTGCCCAGTCACTGCGGCATCCCAGGAGAACGAAGAAGCCGACACATTAGCGAAAGCATCATTACACCTCCAAAAACATTACAGAAATTCCACCACATTTTGAAGGTATTAAATCATCAATACAACAGAGCATTCGACATTTTTGGACACAAAATTGGACACAAAACACGAACCGTACACAATTACATATCATCAAACCTGTCGTCGATATCTGGACCACATCATATCAAAAGAACCGACACGAAGAAAAAGTCTTATCACGTTTACGCATCGGCCATACTTTTCTTACACATCGATATATCTACACGGCTTCACCCAGACCTTCATGCCCATCATGCAACACCCATCTTACAGTCACACATATACTCCAACACTGTCAACAGTACCATAGCGCTCGAAAAACACTTACCGACTACTGCCGAACACACAACGTTCCATTTTCTTTACCCACGCTACTGGGAGATGAACACCCTTTTCTAATAAAATTACTTTTCATCTTTCTCCGACAAACCAACTTGTTCCAGAATTTATAAATTGACTTTCATAGCCCTATAGTTTTTCATTATTTTTTCCGCGGCACGAAATGGCCTCAGGAGGCCGAAGTGCCTATACCAATAAAATGAAAAAAATTCACTGCTATTTTATGTCCCATCGGTTATTCGCGATTTCTTGAATGTTGCTTTTTGAAAAATGGATGTGTTTTATGTTTGTAGAACGGGTTTCTTGTACGATTAACGCGACGCCATAGCTAATCAAACTTCAGTTTCTTGATGTAATTTGGACTGGGGAAAACGTACAGTAACCTGTGCGAGATATCCTATCATGAGCGGCCGGAGGAAAGCGACGTCACTCGATATCCCCTATTTTATATTATATAATTATATCCCCTAAAATATATCAGGATCATCCGTCATTCGGTGCGTTAGACGAGCGACGATGAGTGTTGAAAGGGCGCCGGTAAGTGTTGAAATGCACTAGGATAATCGATCATTAGAAGCGCTGGACTGGCGACGGTAGATGTTCAATGGGCAGGCAGTCGAATATCGCTCGTGCGTTTCATTTATCATAGGAGTGGTAGAAAGCCACACCCTTAGTAAGTTCACGCAGATATGACTAACCGTTGTCTTCAGAGGCCATGTCACATCGCATCACCGGGTCAGTCGGTCATGTGCCATCCCTGGGTGTCGCATGTGTCATCCCCGAGTCAGTCGGTCATGTGCCATCCCTGGGTGTCGCATGTGTCATCCCCGAGTCAGTCGGTCATGTGCCATCCCTGGGTGTCGCATGTGTCATCCCCGAGTCAGTCGGTCATGTGCCATCCCTGGGTGTCGCATGTGTCATCCCCGAGTCAGTCGTCATGTGTCATCCCCGAGTCAGTCGGTCATGTGCCATCCCTGGGTGTCACATGTGTCATCCCCGAGTCAGTCGGTCATGTGCCATCCCTGGGTGTCGCATGTGTCATCCCCGAGTCAGTCGTCATGTGCCATCCCTGGGTGTCGCATGTGTCATCCCCGAGTCAGTCGGTCATGTGCCATCCCTGGTTGTCGCATGTGTCATCCCCGAGTCAGTCGGTCATGTGACATCCCTGGGTGTCGCATGTGTCATCCCCGAGTCAGTCGTCATGTGCCATCCCTGGGTGTCGCATGTGTCATCCCCGAGTCAGTCGGTCATGTGCCACCCCTGGGTGTCGCATGTGTCATCCCCGAGTCAGTCGGTCATGTGCCACCCCTGGGTGTCGCATGTGTCATCCCCGAGTCAGTCGTCATGTGCCATCCCTGGGTGTCGCATGTGTCATCCCCGAGTCAGTCGGTCATGTGCCATCCCTGGGTGTCGCATGTGTCATCCCCGAGTCAGTCGGTCATGTGCCACCCCTGGGTGTGGCATTGTCGTCCCCGAGTCAGTCGGTCATGTGCCACCCCTGGGTGTCGCATGTGTCATCCCCGAGTCAGTCGGTCATGTGACATCCCTGGGTGTCGCATGTGTCATCCCCGAGTCAGTCGTCATGTGCCATCCCTGGGTGTCGCATGTGTCATCCCCGAGTCAGTCGGTCATGTGCCATCCCTGGGTGTCGCATGTGTCATCCCCGAGTCAGTCGGTCATGTGCCACCCCTGGGTGTCGCATGTGTCATCCCCGAGTCAGTCGGTCATGTGCCATCCCTGGGTGTCGCATGTGTCATCCCCGAGTCAGTCGGTCATGTGCCATCCCTGGGTGTCGCATGTGTCATCCCCGAGTCAGTCGGTCATGTGCCACCCCTGGGTGTCGCATGTGTCATCCCCGAGTCAGTCGGTCATGTGCCATCCCTGGGTGTCGCATGTGTCATCCCCGAGTCAGTCGTCATGTGCCATCCCTGGTCATGTCGTATCCTCAGGCCACCCGGTCACCTCAACGCTTGCGCCGCACCTCAACGATGCGTGTAATTTCCATTGGCCTGCGAATGTGCTCCACACCAAGCGACTGAACAACGCATTAACGGAATGGAGCCGAGGCTCGTGAGTTGTTGCGACGCGGCACCGCCGCTGAAGCGGGCAATCAGAGCGAGTGGTCGACCACGCCCACGTGAGCAGCTACACCTCGGGGTGGTGTTGGCCACGCCCCGTCAGATCCGCTGTCGAGTGAAGCCGCGCAGGCAGTCGGTAACTGCCGCCGCCCGCTAGGTGTGGCGTCCACACACGAACACCTGTCACCAGACGGTCTCCAGCTCCAGCAATGCGCCAGCGATTGCATGCGCCAGCGATGCCTTTGGTCTCGTGATCCAAGTGTAGCGCCAAGTATAGCGCCACCACATAGCACACTGTGTGGTGGAGCATGCAGTTCTGTGTTCCAGTAATGCAAGTAATGGCATATTCCAGTCTACAGTTCCAGTTGTTGTAGTGAAGTTCACGACACAGGTCTCAGGTCACGACCTCTCGAGAATCCAGGGTGGGTCAAGCAGCACGAGTTGCCCTCTCACACGCAAAGAATCTAACCTATAATGGACACGCATTTGTTGCGTAGTTTTCTCAGCCCCCTTCCCCATTGACCGCATTACAGTTATGTTAATTTTGCTGGCAAAGTGAAAAATATGCAGGAATGATACAGGGAGGTCCAACGAATCCAGGGAGGATCCGAACCCCATGTCCCCAAACCTCACTCCCACCACCACCCCCACTCCGCAGTCTCCACCAGTGGCGCATGACATCTCGTTTTTTTCGGATCTCTCGAAACGGAGAGGCCTTTCTCCGTGCACTGCTGTTGCAACTGCTATGTTATGAGGCCTGGGTGTGACCACGGATTTTTGTATGGCAGTGAGAGAAGCGGATGTTTAAGTCGTCTTTTCCACGCAAAGCTGTAGGTGTGGTATTAAATTTCACGGTGTATGTGTGCGGGGGGGGAGGGGGAGAGGGGTATGGTACCCCCCTCCCTCTCTCCTTTCGTGACGACGTCCATCAGAAGCTCGGCCAGGATTTTCTTCAGTCGGGCCCCCACAAAATAATGCGAGGAAACAGAGATCGCTGTCGGTGCGTGAAGCGCGCCGAAAACTTATTGCTTTGCGTGATTAAAATTGCAAAATTTATCATTTGGTCTAGTGTATTTTTGGCTCCTAAGGGGGGTGGGGGGGGGCGTTCCCCTCCCCCTTGGCTGCGCCTCTGACGCCTGTGTTATGGGGCGATTAATAGTGGAAAAGTACCTTACTAATGTCGCTATTGTATAGTTCGCCAAACCTCAAGTACTTAAGTACCCCAAATAAGATGCATTTGGGCTTGACCAACGCTTCATTTTCCAATGTCATATGTGCCGCTTTCCGTTTGTCAGAGGTGTGTTTGGACCTACCCTGAAGTGACAAGTCGGATTAAAATACATGAACTAGCGTTTCCATCACTGCTAGCATATGGCAGTGCTGGAAACGCTGCAGCCATCATGGAATACATGCTGGCTACAGCATGAGATATACTCACCTCACATCAGGATGTAATGTTTTCAGCTTACTTAAATTAGGCTGGCGAGGGAAAGCTCGTGTTAATCCTCTCTTCTCGTCCGTCTTCTCCGGGCAATGCCGTCCTTCGTTTTCCATAATATGCAAAAATAAACGCGCAAACTAATACGTAGGTAAGCTTCGCAATGCTGGTAAAAATGGTACACCAGACAAAGGAAACAGATTGAAGTAACTTGGAATGACGTACGAATAGTTTTATCCTAATAGCATCCACCCTATCGTAATCCTACATTGAATTTACGACAGGATTTTGTGCGCGGTTTCCTGGTCTGGAACTTAAGACATTTGAAAGAGTGTGTCCCACTGAATTGTCGGAGATGCAGATTGGTGAAAATAATGGAATAATGAACGTGCAATTACAATGCAATTCAGTGGAAAAGCAAAAAACAAAACTTAAGCTTCAGACCGAAATTCAACGATACTTATCGACGCTTCGACTGCGATACCTGCATGAGGGAAACACGCCAAGCCAGGTATGGGCAAAGACCGTGCATGGTTCGACCTCTATTGATTTGGCATTTTGCGTTTAGCGTTTCACTATGTTCACCAAGTTGTCCTGGATTGTATCTTCATGAAACAGAACCGTTCATGTCTTGTCTGAAGACAAAATTTGCCTTGGGGCATTTTTCCTAGTTGTGTATTCTTATTGTGTGAAATCAGACTTTTCATCAGACTGGAAGTATATTATACAATATTTTGTTTTGTCCTAACTAAGACACCTTGATCTTCATGCAAATGGTCTCAGGTCGAATTTTGAGTGAAGGAATCACAACTTGAAATACTGCAGCAAAACGTTACTTAACACTCCCACGTCCGGCGGTCCGCGCCAACTTCGCATGTCCGGGGGGGGCAGATGTCTGCCCCCCTAAGATCTCCAGAACTATGCTAGGTAGCGACAAACGGAAAACGGCGTTGGATAGCTGGTAACAAGCTCTATCGAAAGTATTTCGGTCATGTTCTCGCTCAGGTCAATATTTAGGTCACTGGGTCATCATATGTCAAATTCGACCAAATCGGGTGGGACCCTCAGATATTGGCACATATCTCAGGACCTGTAACAGATAGAAACAAACTGCAAATGCTATTCGACAGCCCTTGAAATGTGCTATCGACATACGCTGTGTAATTTAAGGTCAGGTCAACAGATGGGTCACCGAAACTATGACCTCAGGTCAAGGTCATGGGGTACACTAGGGAGGTCATGTCATATATCAATCGACACGTCTTGGCGATACAAGCACAATTATGGTAATTTCAACCTCCTAGCTCAATGCAGTGCGATATAATGCGCAGAAATGTGCTAGTGATTCAAGGTGACCTCAGCTGACTTTGGTGAGGTCACTGAGCAAAATTGTCAGCGGTGACATTGAGAATAGCTTTGAACTACACGCCATAACCGTTGGAGATCATTCCGAGAGCAAATATGTAACCAGGAAACATTTGTATATTTTACCATAGGCCTATAATGGGGAAGCCATGGCCGCGACCTGACCTCAGGTCAATGCTACAAAAAAAACCGTGATATACATATTATAGTCCTTGATAAGATCATGACGTGATATAAGTTTGAAATCAATCGCCCAATTATTGTGGGTGTGATGCCACTTAGAACCCCGAGGGATGTTGGGTCACTTCGCATGACCTGGTGACCTGACTTGAGATGACCCAAGATCAACAATTTCTGAGGATATGCGGAAAAGACCAATGTGCAGCCATGCGAGGTTTGGCCTTGCTAACCCGATTAGTATGGCGGCAAAGTAGGAAAAACCGCAGGGGGGCAGATATCTTCCCCCCCCGGACGTGCGCGGGTTAAGTTTCGAAACTTGGCGGTGGGCCGGGCGAGACCGGGCTTGGTGGCTCAGATGAACCTGTGTGGTATATATACACAGGTGTATACTTGACAGAGCATGATCCTCGCTGGTATTTATTATATGCCACGTGCATATTTCAGAGAGTGCCAAGAGGAATTACGACATTCAAAACTAAAAAGCCTCCATCGTCCACTCCCCACTTCGTGGTGATTGGAGTTTCTTTAAAAACTTCCTCTTAGATGTACAGGAGTGGCATTTGGTGTCGGCTTGACGTATCTTGGCCCTGCTTCGCTATGTTCGTCATCGACTTGCCACAACTGCTGTGCACTTCCAGTGTCACGTCGTCAAATGACGACGCTGACATGCTATCTCAGCTTGACAGCACCATGCCTCGGTTTCCACAACGTGATATGAAGGTGCAACGACAGTGGCTGTCCTTACAGCCAGAATTCAACATCATCACCCCAATATCGTCAACATCAGCACCATCTTTCTGTTGCATTGATGACACTTTATGATAATGAAGGGCAACTCCTATAAATGGTTTCAAATTTGACCAACTGTATCTCCTAGCTCCTCCGCCACGGCTTCTTCCAAGTATAGACATTTCACAGTTCCGTGACCCTACTGACATCAGAAGCGAAATCGATGTGCAACTTTGCCCCTGTGAACCACGTTTTAAGTATTTTTTTCCAGCTTGAATGTCCTTATTTTCTCCTCTAGAGCATCTGCGATATGTGTGCTTCCGGGACGTTTCCGGCCATACCTCCGTGACTTGACCTGATATTGGAACCTGACCCTCTTAGAGCAATATGTGAGGACATAATTGTCTTAGTAGACATGTGTCGGCTTAAATAAATAGTAGTGACATAGCTATGATTCGAAAACAAGTTATCGAAGACAAATCTTCGCTTCGCTCTGTGACCTGAGCTCAGGGTACTTCGTGCGCTCTTATCTTCTCTCGATTTGTCTATGCGCTTATCCTTACCTTTTCACTATACCTTCTAAGGTTTGCTCGTGCAAATAAAGGGAGCATGGTTCCTTGCCCTTAGACGACGCGTTGTTCCGTTCAGCGCCGTGGCGCCGCCCAATCCCTCCATCACCCCCCTGGAGCCGCCACTGGATATCGGGGTCGCTTGAACGTGCATACGCTCCATATTTTGTTGCTTCGTTCTTGCGCATAAGTATTCCTTGTTCTATCTATACTGGGGCTATTCAGCTGACATGCTGGTAATGCCACCTCTTGGAATATATTTGGGAAGTTCATCTGGACAAAGACGCTAGGCTTTTGTCAACGGATCAGGCTGCGCTGAATACGCAAGGCAGACTACTTTATCTGAGTCCGCACACTCAGCGCGGGCAGCTCTCGGACAATGCGTTCAAGCTCAGTTGTTCTTTCCATTTAATGGTACATCCGAGGGGTGTTGTTTTGTATACTTTTAAAGGGCAAGTGACCTCTCAGTGTTGGTCTCCCCCTCCCCCAAAAAAAATAAGCTTTTAACATTGGGACCCAATGGAGTGTGCCCCTCAATCCATTTCGGCCTGTCCATTGCCTTCATATATTTTGTCCCCCACAATGATGTTCAGAAATCAACACCCATGTTACACCCTCAAGGAGGCTTGCGTCATTGGCTTAACACGCGCACTGGAGGGGGGGGGGGGATCCGCCCGGCCCTCCGGTTTTTCGTACATAACTCCAGATTTTCCGGTCGATATATGCCATTTTTTGCGTACCTGCTTAGAAATGACCGGCGCGTCGTTTAAAGTAAGAAAAATGAAAATCGGCCGATTTTTTTCTCGAGTTAGGGGCCGTTAAATTTTGTAAAAAAATTCGTAGTACCAGACAACAAAAATCGGCGTTGATGCGCTTCCCGTGTATCCGCAAAAGGGAAGTGTTCTTGGCAACACTAGCGACTTGTTTGATGTACATTTATATGCTATATAGTTTCAAAGTCATGTTTGGTCACCGAGGTCAAGTCAGGTCAAGTTCATGACAGGTTAATGCAACCAAACTTTGTCAACTGGAATGTTGTCATAAATTACTGTTTGTCATTTGTACTGTTTGCCATTGCGTTTCCATACTGTATTCATGCACTTCACTCCTTTCTACGCGAAGCCGATTGCGCCGAGCCGCCCGACGAAGCAGTCGGGCGGGCGGCCCGGTTCCGGTAACTGGAACAGGTAACTGGCCTGATAAAGTGCTGCTATATAGGTGACCTGAGGTCAAATGTCGTGTCTAGCATCTGTATTGCATCATTAGTAATGTCCAAAACATCATTGATGCCCATTTTGGAGCATTTGTACACAATCACAGCGATCCATAATAATGGCAAGCCAAGCCACGCAAGACAAGAACATTTTGATAAATGTGACCTCATTTGACCTTGAAGATATTGACCTAAGGTCATGAAATTTGTACACAATAGAGTTCACTACCGTATCCATCCAGCCTGCTAATTTCGTTCCTCCAGCTTTAATAGGAGCCGAGATCTTGGGGGGGGGGGGGCGGAATCCGCCCCCCCTCCAGTGCGCGTAATTTTCAGAGGCCCTCCAGGGCACGTGTTAATGCAGCCGATAAGCGGTACTGGCAAAGTTACACCTCGACAATCTGAATCGAAATTCACCTCGTTTTCTTCAATCGAGGCGCACCGAAAGTGCATTACAATATGAAGGATATGTTCAATTTGTAGAGGGTGAACACGGCGTCTGTCAATATACTGTGCACGTCGAATTATTATTCACATTGTGCCCATATTCACACGTTTCATCAGCCACGCTGTAGTTCCAGAATTTTCTGCCAAAGGCACGTCAGTCGACATGTCCTGCTCTGTTTACCCTATCGATGCGCGGTAACACCGCCAGCGCAGCGACGGCTGCGAGTCGAAGGCCATGTGTTCCGTCGGTCGGTGGGTGTGGCCGTGTGACGTCATTAGCGCCGACGTCATCACGCTCGCGCATCAGCTGCACACGTGCAGGCGTGTCACTGGCTCAGCCTCGAGGGAAATCATAGGTCAGGGGCGAATCCAGGGAAGGGAAACGAAGACGATGCATTGCACCACGATCCCCACAGTTTGAGAATGCAAAGGCAAACTAACAATTGTCCCCGACTGCAAGGTCGTCGCCACCGGGGGGGCAGGGGGCAGTCGCCCCCCTGCCGTGAAACTGGGGGCGCCGCCCCCCCCTGAAATTTGAGGAGGCCCCCCATCCGCAAATGCACAGCAAAAAAGGTGAGCAAGGAGGCCGACGGGACAGAAGATCATACTGTCAATGAGGCCTCAAGACTGACGAGGCCCCCAGGAAATATAATCAGGTCTCTATAAGAGACGTAGAACAGAGATTGGAAGGAGGCCCCCAGGACGAAAAGGAGGCCCCATGACGAAAACGAGGCCCCTATGACGAAAAGGAGGCACCCATGACGAAAAGGAGGCCCCGAGACGTAGAACAGAGATTAGGAGGAGGCCCCCCAGGACTAAAAAGGAGGCCCCCAGGACGAAAAGGAGGCCCCCAGGACGAAAAGGAGGCCCCAGGACGAAAAGGAGGCCCCAATACGTAGAACAGAGGTTGAGAGGAGGCCCCCAGGACGAAAAGGAGGCCCCCAGGATGAAAGGAATGCACCCGAGGACAAAAAGGAGGCCTCCAAGACGTAGAATAGAGATTGGGATGAGGTCCCCAGGACGAAAAGGAGGCCCCTAAGACGTAGAACAGAGATTGGAAGGAGGCCCCCAGGACGAAAAGGAGGCCCATGACGAAAAGGAGGCCCCTATGACGAAAAGGGAGGCCCCCATGACGTAAAGGAGGCCCCAAGACGTAGAACAGAGATTAGGACGAGGCCCCCAGAAAGAAAAGGAGGCCCCCAGGACGAAAAGGATGCCCCAGGACAAAAGGAGGCCCCAATACGTAGAACAGAGGTTTGGAGGAGGCCCCAGGACGAAAAGGAGGCCCCCAGGACGAAAGGAATGCACCCAAGGACAAAAAGGAGGCCCCCAAGACGTAGAACAGATATTGGGATCAGGTCCCCAGGACGAAAAGGATGCCCCCAGGACGCAAAGGAGGCACCCAAGACGTAGAACAGAGATTGGGAGGAGGCCCCCATGACTAAAAGGAGGCCCCCAGGACGAAAGGAGGCCCCCAGAACGAAAGGGATGCACCCAAGGACAAAAAGGAGGCCCTCAAGACATAGAACAGAGATTGGGATGAGGTCCCCAGGACGAAAAGGAGGCCCCCAGGACGAAAAGAAGGCCCCCAGGACGAAAAGGAGGCACCCAGAACGAAAAGGAGGCCCCCAAGGCGAAAAGGAGGCCCCTAAGACGTAGAACAGAGATTGGGAGGTGGCCCTCATGACGAAAAGGAGGCCCCCAAGACGAAAATGAGGTCCCCAGGACGAAAAGGAGGCCCCCAGGACTAAAAGGAGGCCACCAGGACGAAAAGGATGCCCCCATGACGCAAAGGAGGCTCCCAAGACGTAGAACAGAGATTGGGAGGAGGCCCCCAGGACTAAAAGGAGGCCCCCAGGACGAAAAGGAGGGCCCCAGAACGAAAAGGATGCACCCAAGGACGAAAAGGAGGCCCCCAAGACGTAGAACAGAGATTGAGAGGAGGCCCCCAGGACGAAAAGGAGGCCCCAAGACGTAGAACAGCGATTGGGAGGTGGGCCCCAGGACGAAAAGGAGGCCCCCAGGACGAAAAGGATGCCCCCAGGACGCAAAGGAGGCCCCAAGACGTAGAACAAAGATTGAGAGGAGGTCCCCAGGACGAAAAGGAGGCCCCAAGACGTAGAACAGAGATTGGGAGGAGGCCCCCAGGACGAAAAGGGGTCCCCCAGGACGAAAAGGAGGTCCCCAGGACGAAAAGGAAGCCCCAAGACGCAGAACAGAGATTTGGAGGATGCCCCCAGGACGGAAGGGGGGCACTCAGAACGAATAGGATGCCCCCAGGACGAAAAGGAGGCCCCCTGGACGAAAAGGATGCACCCAAGGACGAAAAGTATGCTCTCAAGACGTAGAACAGGGATTGGGATGAGGTCCCCAGGACGAAAAGGAGGCCCCCAGGACGAAAAGGAGGCCCCAAGACGTAGAACAGAGATTGTGAGGTGGCCTCCAGGACGAAAAGGAGGCCCCCAGGACGAAAAGAATGCCCCAGGACGCAAAGGAAGCACCCAAGACGTAGAACAGAGATTGGGAGGAGGCCTCTGGACGAAAAGGAGGCCCCTAAGACGTAGAACATAGATTGGGAGGTGGCCCCCATGACGAAAAGGAGGCCCCCAGGACGAAAAGGAGGCCCCCAGGACGAAAAGGATGCCCCAGGACGCAAAGGAAGCACCCAAGACGTAGAACAGAGATTGGGAGGAGGCCCGCAGGACTAAAAGGAGGCCCCAGGACGAAAAAGAGGCCCCCAAAACGAAAAGGATGCACCTGAGGACGAAAAGGAGTTCCCTAAGACGTAGAACAGAGATTGGGAGGTAGCCCCCAGGATGAAAAGGAGGCCCCAGGACGAAAAGGAGGCCCCCAGTACGAAAAGGAGGCCCTCAGGACGGAAAGGATGCCACCGATACGGGCAAGAAGCCACCCAGGTTAGACGAAAAGGCTTCCGATGGGTGGCAGGATAGTCTTAATTTGGAAAACGAGGCCCCCAAGACGGAAGAGGATGCCCTGCAATATAAAATTAAGACAAGATAGGGGAGATTTCTCCGGACGCAATATGGGCCCCAAGACGGTTAAGAAGGTCTCCGCAGGAATGAGAGAAGGCCACCGAGACCAGCCAGATGAGGCCCATATTTTGGAAGAGGAGGACCCTAGAAGAGAAAATCTAGGACTAGGACGCAAAAGCACCCTGCTAAAAGGATAATGAGGCTCCAAACACAGATAAGGAGGCCCCCATGACGTCAGAGGAGGCCCCTAATTCAAAAAAGGAGTCACCTAGGAGAGGGTAGGAGTCCCCAGAAATCAAGAGACTGTAAAAAATGGCACGGAGGAAACCAGGATTGCAAAGGAGGCCCCAACACCGGAAAGGAGGCCACAGAATGTGAGAGGAGGCCCTAAGACGGAAAAGGAAGCCAGTGGATATGAGATAAGGTTTCGGAGACGCAAAAGCAGGCCCCAAACAGGTGAGGTTCCACCGAGATAGAAAAGGACGATCCAGAGACGTGGCAAGAGGCACCTAATTGGGAAGAGAACGACACAAGATTGGAAATGAGACCCCATGATGAACGAGGAGGCCCCTAAAATAGGAGAGAAAGGCCATTGGATAAGAGAAATGGCTCCCAGGCGGAAAAGAAGGCTCGAAGACGGCTAAGAAGGTCCCCGGGAAATAACAAGGCCAATAAGATAGGAAAGGTTGCCAGTAATTTGGCAGAGGAGGCGCCTGGAAGAGAAGAGGAGTCCACCAGGAGATAAGACACCACCCCTTAGATGGGTAAAGATCGAATCCACACGCAGAGCAGGAGGCCCCAAGACGTGAGAGGAGGCCACTAATTTGAAAAAGAAGGCCTCTAGAAGAGAAATGAGGCATCTGCCGGACTCGAGAGGAGTCCCTCAAGAAGGAGTAGGTCTCCAGGACCAAATGAGACCCCGAAAACCGGATAGAGTTCCCAGGAAATGAGAGGAGGCCCTTAAGATGGGAGTGGTAGCAGGTATGGAAGAGGTGAGGTTTCCAAAATTGAAGATCCCTCAAAACGGGTAAGGCTTTGCCATGATAAAGGAAGAGGCCCACGAGGCGTGGCAGGAGGCCCCTAATTTGGCAGAGAATGCCCCTCGAAGATGAGATGAAGCCCCATGCCCTGTTAAAGGGTCCCCAGAATGCAAGAGGAAGCCCTCCAAGACGGGAGAGGAGGACCATTGAATATGGAGTAGGGTAGGACACACAAGGAGACGTCGAAAACCAGTAAAAAGGCTCTAGGAAATGAGACGAGACCCTTAAGACGCGACAGGAGGCCTATAATTTGCAAGAAGAAACCATTAAGAAATAGTAGGAGTCGTGTCTGGGTACTTTAAAATCACGATATGGGCCCCAAAAGATCCGGCGGGGCCCCCGCAAATTATGCTGAGCCTGGGGTACCAAAAATTCACGCCCTGACCACCACAATCATGCCAGGGGCACGACAGGTCGTACCGTGCCCCAACAGTCTGATTGGGACCAAAACAAATGAAGCCGGAGCAACGAAAAACAATCCGGACATGGATAATAACTTTGGGGGCCCAACAATGACGCCAAAAGCACCCAAAGCGCATTGGACCCCCCAAAAAGTGTCGAGGCCGCTATAGG
>JAOTOM010001140.1:0-2500 GCA_034440615.1 Ashinkailepas kermadecensis
TCTATCTCTTCTCTATCTCTCTCTCTCTCTCTCTCTCTCTCTCTCTCTCTCTCTCTCTCTCTCTCTCTCTCGCTCCCTCTCTCGCTCCCTCTCTTTCTCCTTCTCTTTCTCTTTCTCTTTCTCTTTCTCTTTCTCTTTCTCTTTTTGTCATTTTATTTGTCTTTTCTTTGTCTTTCTCTTTCTTTTTTCTTTCTCTTTTCTTTCTCTTTCTCTTTATCTCTCTCTTTCTTTCTCTCACTCTCGTTATCTCTGTCTCCGTCTCTGACTCCGCCTCTCTCTCTCTCTTTTTGCCACTGGTTTACGAACATTTTGTGTTGCTTTGGATGTCCCGTCCTGGAAGTGTTGAGGATGTTGGCACTACCGTCCCTCCCTGAGTCCGCCGGAGGGGTTGAGGTGGTGGACCTGATCCTGAGAATCCTGATCCTTAGACGGTTTGAATCCTCCCCGGATTGGATTTGGACAGCTGCCTACTCATCTGGAGCGGACGGCCGAACATGATCAGATTCGTGTTTCCCAGGCGCGGAAGACTGGGGCCCAGCCTGGACTCTCGTGTTCTGCTGGAACCCCTCCCCGCCCCACCTTCCCCACCACTGGCTCTGACCCATGACCGGAGACGGTGCCTGGGGCGCTATTTCGAGACTCGGCGGAAGCCGCAGCAAATGATGTGGCGCAGTGTGGCTGAGGTGCGCTAAATTTTACGGCCGGCTCGTAACCGAAACTGTTCGGAAAGGCAGCAAGCAGCCTCCACACAGTCGACAGTAACTGGAACTGTTCGGGAAGGCAGCAGACTCCACACAGTCGACAGTAACCGGAACTGTTCGGGAAGGCAGCAGCCCCCACACAGTCGACAGTAACTGGAACTGTTCGGGAAGGCAGCAGCCCCCACACAGTCGACAGTAACTGGAACTGTTCGGGAAGGCAGCAGACTCCACACAGTCGACAGTAACTGGAACTGTTCGGGAAGGCAGCAGCCTCCACACAGTCGACGGCAACCGGAACTGTTCGGGAAGGCAGCAGCCTCCACACAGTCGACGGCAACCGGAACTGTTCGGGAAGGCAGCAGACTCCACACAGTCGACAGCGACACGTCGTCGTGCTCTGGTGGTGACTTCGATATCGCTAATCTCAGACCTGAGCATGCAGTGATGAAAAGAACCGCGTATGAACCCTGCTAAATGAAGTAGGATGTCAACCAACCTTAGCCGTCGCCGGGCTTGCGGCACTCCCCACCCCCCGCAGATCAAGGTCATCAAAGGACATTGACCTGGGACAGGTAAGGCGATTGATGTTCCAAAATATTCAAAGTGTCGCCATTCTGAGTAATTGCAACTTACCAGCACCAAACTTAGACAGTTCTTCTTTCATCAAAATTAGCAACCTGGTATCTCGAAATTTTCATTTCCCAACGTTACTGACCTGAGGTCTGATGGATATCTACTTCTTACCGCATTGGCTTCGACATGTTGAAGTTGGGACATGTTTCATGCAGAATACGTTAATAATGCAGAACATGTTAAAATAGTCCTGGTTTGAATATATCGAAAGATCGTTGACATCAGGTTGGGTCAAATGTCCATATTCTACACAATGTCATCGTATACAGTATGTTGCTGAATTTATATCCTAATCCGAATTCAGACCTCCTGATATATGACATATTCGAGCTCGGCATCAACAAGACACTGGGTGGCAAACGAATGACCTGAAGTGACCTGGCCTCGTGATCTAACTTGATTTAACGTGATCTGATTTAACCCGATTTGATCAAGTTGGATATTGTCACAACGTGACCTAAGGTGAGACCACAGGGTCAGAAGCTGGATGTTTTACAAATACGTTGAACGTATGATATCCGTTTTTCGTAGAATCAATTTTGTATGCTTCAAAAGTGCCATTCGAGTTCAAGTATTTATACTTCAATTTGCTTAACCTGACCATGAGGTTTGACCTTGCCTGACCTTAGGATTTCCAAATGTCAAGCAGATGCACTCATGTTGCTTGAACAATTATGTCCGAAGGAACCGAGACAAGCATCTTCATGTTTTCTAGGCCATTCCCCAAGATAAAAGTCATTTGTTTCACATATTGTGATCTCTAAGAACCTGAACATGATTGGAAGTGAAGAAACTGTGAATAAATCTGTGATTTGCGTTCTAGGCTACATTGGCTTGCCAATTACGGCAAGCCAATGTATGCTGCTTCTCTGGCATGTATAGTTCCGAAGGTAGTTTCATGACTGATTATGACCCGAGCTGACCTACCCTGCCCTGGCCAATGTTTACTGCGGTCAATATAAATGCACTCGTTTGTGCTAATTGTTTAGAAACAATGCCGAACCCAAACAAGCTCGGTCTTTTTAAAATAATTTCCAGGGATTTAAGTCAAGGTTCATGAGTTGACCCAATATGGTCTCTACTGACCTTATTATCAGCCAAAATGCAAATTTGTAACCTTTGTCGGGCTCCCCGTGATCAGAGCTTTCTAATGGTGATTTGCATTG
>JAOTOM010001140.1:5000-30000 GCA_034440615.1 Ashinkailepas kermadecensis
CCACGTGCACTCGACCCATATGCATTTGTATGCATGCATATGTGTATGTATGTGCATAATCGGGGTAGGTTTTATGAGAAAATTGAACTTGTCACTGGCGTTTGATGACGATGAAGTTGTGAATTTTACATTAAAAGGGCTCTGAGGACGGGATACTCACCCTCTGTTGCCTTGCTTAATTGGGAATGTCGCTAAAATATCTGAGCGATGGTCGAGCCGAGACTGAAGGGAAATGGTGAACCGCCGACGTTGAATTGCACCCTAGGGCTTTGAAGCGTCATCTCGTACGGCCAGTATCCCTGTTAGAGGCGGCCTCAGAGCCTGACATCTACAGCAGGATCAGGAGCTGGCGCGGACCTGGTGGAAGCCTCTTGTGGGTGTCTGATTTGACGTAAGTGAATGCGCAGTAGAATGTGAAGAATATGAAGTGGCTTTTGGTCATGTTTCGGCTGTGTGTCGTCGCAAATTATGAAGCGGTTTCTCAGCTTGACGCCTCCGCTCCCCTGGATCCGAGCTTCAGAGATCTAGATAATCGGCAGACCATTTCCACCATGCCAGCGTGGCGGCCCCTGCTGGGGGGTCACACCGCCCACATGGGTGGAGTTCACCTAAGCAAGTGGCACGTCCTCGCTTCGTCCTCATGGAGAGAACTGGTGCGCTGCGCAATGTTCTTAAGGGTTATCATTACTTGTTGACGGTTAAACAATGGAGTCTTTGGTATGCGTTGGTACATTGCGAAAATGCCGGAAGGTTAACGTCTCCCGTACATTCAGATTGGGAGAGACAGCAGCCCATATGTGAAGTAGTTCTTTGCCGTCCTTAGGCCACAACCAGAAGGGTTATATCAATTATGTTCAATAGTATGTTTTACCTATATGAAAGAGATGTTAAAATGTATAAAGCATGATGTATTAAATTATGCCAATATTTTGCACTAACTTATGTCTTGCACCTTGCAAGTTTTATATGATATTACTTCGTGTTATGTGATAGACGAAGCTGAATCTCAGCAGCACTCCACTTCCTCTCCCGAGGTTCCACTTCCCGATCTGAATGTCTGAGCTATTTTGTTGCGCATGTATTGCGCCATGTATTGCGCCATGTATTGCGCCATGTATTGCGCCATGCAATTGTTGGCCGGGCAGTATTGTATTGCATTGCATTGTATTGCATTGTATTGTATGATAAAAGTGCCATCCAAAGATAAAAAGGAATATTATGAGGAATATAATATTGTATTATGATCACATACCGTACACTTACAGTCGCAGCATTAAGACATGATCACATACAGCATGCGCGTACAACAGTCGCAGCGTACAACAGTCGCAACGTAAACACATGATCACATATCGTACACTTACAGTCGCAACATAAAGACATGATCACATACCGTACACTTACAGTCGCAACATAAAGACATGATCACATACCGTACGGTTACAGTCACAGACCCCAGCTCGTAGGGTTGGCAGTATGGCTCAGCGTTCGTACCAGGACGATATTCGACAAACCAGTGTACATACGGATCAGTGTACATGTGAGTTGTACATACGGACTTTTTTTTAACCTGTTCGCCCCTTTTCCGCTCCCCAGTTCAGCTTTTCAGTATCTGTGTTTCGCAGTGTTCAGAGTGTTCAGTTATACGCATGACAAGAGCATACAAATAATCCGTGATTGTGAATTAGTCTAAAACGTAAAACACACTTACGTGTGTTTTACGGTACGGTAAATACAAGATGCAGGTTCCAGATGCAGGCCCTGACGGAGGACCTACGTGACCTACGTATCCCTGCAGTGCAGGCGCTGGGTTGAACGTCATGTCCTAGCGCACTACCGATGGCATCCTAACGTCCTACGTAGGGCGCCAGGAGATTGTGCTGGCATGAGCGGTGCACTTGTGACGCAACCGCTGATTCCGGATTTTATTGCTTGCAATCTGTTTGTTGGCCATCTTTCGAAATTAGCATTTCAAGTTTCAGAAGGTAGCAAACGACTGCTTTGTCCATAGCAAACGACGTAGCGACGTCCGCCAACGAAAACGTCTTTAGATTGGTAGCAATGTAATCATAGCATGACGTTCTTTTGTACAAGCGGAATTCAATTTGATGTGATGCAACTAACCGGTCGGGGCACCTGATTAATCTGGCGAGTTGCAGTTGAGTTTAGGTAAATTACTCCTATGGATGGTGAGTGTGGAGGCTCGGGAAACATTTATGAAGTCTATTGGGCCAATACTGCAACTACGTGGGGATGTGAGGAAATCTCCCCCCCCCCAACCCACCTGACTCATCGCCATCCATAAGACTGTTTTTTTTTCTTCGTATCCCATTGAAAGCAACCAGGTGCTAGCAGTTAGTCATTCCTTTAACATGGGCTTGCCTCCCTTGTGGTCATCCTGGCTGCGCTTGTGACCAGGGTTGGATTTGTACATTGTAATTATGGACATTGTAATTATGGACGTGGGGGGTAAATTTATTGGGCGATCGAATGGGAATTTTTCTTCAAACCCATGACACCAGGAGCTCAGTTTGCACGTTCCAATCAACCCTGAACACTTTGTCACCGAGCCTTTTGTCAAACAGCACTATTCATTATCCAAATGAGAAAGCTGAGTGGGTACACTTCTGGGGAGTACAACGTTCTGGATGCCAAACGTCCGGAAACGGCCCACTCTTCCAACCCTAGTGCTGACTGGGGTGATGCGTGTCTTTGCTGCGAGGTTGCTCAGCATTGGGAGCCGGTCCCTCCAGCCACCGAATGCCGACGGTGGCCACCCTACCCGACTCTCATTTCGTGCCGGTGCACGGACGTTCGCTGCACTTGCTGTGGCCATGACGCGGGAATGACGCGGGAATGACGCGGGAATGACGCGGGAATGACGCGGGAATGACGCGGACATCGAACGACCTTCACGTGGCACGGCATGCGACTCGCCGTCTGGCGGTTATTGCGGCGCAGTTTGCACCTAGTTGCGTTGTGCTCCTGCGCTGGTTTGCATCTAGTTGCGTTGTGCTCCTGCGCAGTTTGCACCTAGTTGCGTTGTGCTCCTGCGCTGGTTTGCATCTAGTTGCGTTGTGCTCCTGCGCTGGTTTGCATCTAGTTGCGTTGTGCTCCTGCGCTGGTTTGCACCCAGTTGCGTTGTGCTCCTGCGCTGATTTGCACCTAGTTGCGTTGTGCTCCTGCGCTGGTTTGCATCTAGTTGCGTTGTGCTCCTGTGCAGTTTGCATCTAGTTGCGTTGTGCTCCCGCGCTGGTTTGATCCAGTTGCGTTGTGCTCCCGCGCTGGTTTGCATCCAGTTGCGTTGTGCTCCTGCGCTGATTTGCATCTAGTTGCGTTGTGCTCCTGCGCTGGTTTGCATCCAGTTGCGTTGTGCTCGTGCGCTGATTTGCAGAGGCGCCGCGGTGTCGAGTGACAGATGGGATCCACAGTCGACCGCGTGCTCCCCGCTCTGGAATTTCTCCCGCCGATAATGTCGTTGTTTCGCTGTCCGGTCCGTGTTGGCTGTGGATGGTCGGTATTTCGCTGTCCGGTCGGTGTTGGCTGTCCGGTCGGTGTTGGCTGTCCGGTCGGTGTTGGCTGTGGATGGTCGGTATTTCGCTGTCCGGTCGGTGTTGGCTGTGGATGGTCGGTATTCGATGTGCATGTTCGCTGTGCAAGGTCGGTGCTCGCTGTGTACGTTCGCTGTGCAAGGTCGGTGCTCGCTGTGTACGTTCGCTGTGCAAGGTCGGTGTTCGCTGTGTACGTTCGCTGTGCACAGTCGGTGTTCGCTGTGCACGGTCAGTGTCCGCTGTGCACGGTCGGTATTCGATGTGCATGCTCGCTGTGCAAGTTCGATGTTCGCTGTGCACAGTCGGTGTTCGCTGTGCAAGGTCGGTGTACGCTGTGCAAGGTCGGTGTTCGCTGTGTATGTTCGCTGTGCACGGTCGGTGTTCGCTGTGCACTGTCGGTGTTCGCTGTGCACGGCCGATCGGTGTTCGCTGTGTACGTTCGGTGTTCGCTGTGCACGGTCGGTGTTCGCTGTGCACGGTTGGTGTTCGCTGTGTATACTTGTTGTGCACAGTCGGTGTTTGCTGTGCACTGTCGGTGCACCGACGTTGTGCACGGTCGGTGTTCGCTGCGTTTGCTGTGCACGTGCACCGACGGCGGTCACGTGATCTGTGCAGCTGCGGATGCCAACGCTGTCGTCCAGCCATTGTCGTCGCGGCGGTGGCGCTGCCGGCATTTCCCTCTCACCAGAACCGCCATCCTCACCGTCAGCACCGATGACGGCCCGTGACGTCATGCGATCGCCGGTGACGTCACGCGGTGGGCTGGCTGGCGGGTGTGGAAGCGAGAGGCGCGACCGTTTTTGCCGGGTGGAATTGAGAGCCACTGGCCCAGAAGTGGGCATTTCTGATTCAGAATTGAGAACCGCCAGTCCAGAAGTAAGCGCAGTAGTAGTTGTAGTAATAGTAGTAGTCCAGAAGTAAGTAAGTAAGCGTTGGACGACTGTCGGCAGTCGAGATTCGCATGGCACAATGGTCGATCACCAAACTGCTACGTATGTGCTCGAATGTTGTAGTTAACATAAATATTGCAGTCCGAGGAGTCCATTGACGCTGGGTTTCCTTCCTGAGCCAATGAGTTTGGTGTCGTCCCGTGGTAGTTATCGTGTCCTACCGAATCGTGATTGTGAGTGGTTTTAGCACCCATTATTTTTTATTTTCACGTACGAAATGTTTGCTACATTTCGTAGCTACATGTCGTTGTTATTCGCTTCATTTGCTAAGCTACGTGTCGTCAGATGTTGCCATAGCGCATGACAAAACAACCATTGTTGCGTAATTAAGTCACGGAACTCGGCACATTACGTTATTGTGGCGTAATCTAGCTTGCATCTGAACGTGCTATTGGGCTTTAAAGTATCTTGCGTATTCACGTGATGACGTCAGTCTCCGAATCCACTGGCTCCCATAATTTCCTGATGGGTGGACACTAGAGATGCCACGTTTTTAGGCCGGGACCAGCCCGGCAATTTGAAAAAGGCCGGCGGTCTTTTACTGGTCCGGGCCAGGATAGGCCGGTCTATTACTGGGCCACCAGTCAGGATAGGCTGGTGAACATACTGGGTTGAAGAATGTTTAAATGTGTGAACCGCGCGTGCTTTGTGTATTTTAATGCTGCATGCTATTTTATCGTATGTTGTGGTACTGAATGCTGAGTTGCTACTAGTATGCAAAGCAGAAAGTAGGTATGGATATGGAATATGTATGACACCAGCCACATTTGGGCTATTTTCCAACACAAATTGGCAATTGTCTGGCAACATCTATCATTTCTATGTGCAAATACTTGTTGAAGTGAATGTTGTAGAGTTATGAAGGTATGTTATCAGTATTCAAGGTAAAATATTTCCTTCAGCCATTGAATATATCACACGCGCCTTCCAAATTTAGAAATTGGATTTGTAAGAAAAAAATTTGTAACAAGCAACACGTATTTCGCATAACAATTGAAAAATAAATTGAATGTTCGTTTTATTAATGAATTTGCTATCCCATATTACTTATTATCTTATAAAGGTTTGTTTGCCCCTAAGCGATTGCTTCAAATGTCATGCCCAATTTGATGGGGCCGTTCCATGGGCTGGGCCAAAACCCAGCTTTGCTGGGACGGTGTGGGCCATGATTTAATTTTTTTAAAGCCCGGTCCATGGTCCGTTCGTACATACATATTTGCTGGGCTGGTGTGGTCCCTGGTTGAAATTGTTCGCCAAAAGTGGCATTTCTAGTGGACACGCGTTATTATTTCCTGATTGCCTGATGTATATCCAGACGGGAATATTCCCTAGTGGGTGGAATTGGACACTAGCACTAGGGAGCTTGTCCCGACACCGGCGACACAAGTGCTCGCATTGCTGAACATATTCTTTGTAGATTCTCACCCGCAGGGGTGTTATTTTGTATACTTTTTTGAAGGGGAAAATGCCCCCTCAGTGTTGGCTTTGTCTCTCTCCCAATAATTTATACATTTAACATGATACCCCATGGAGTGTGCCCCACCCTCAATACATTGGGGGCTGCCCATTGCCTTCATGTATCTCGCCCCCTCCCCCAAATCATTTTCAGAAAACAACACCCGTGCTCACTCCTTCCCGATTTGCTGAGGCGAAAAGGCAGAACAGAACCATTTCACTAAGCTGGATGAAAGTGTATGAGAATCCCTGCTCCGGGCGAGGACTGCCTCCTCTGTCTAGAATAATGGCTTTCCTGACGGAACGGCCCTAGTTTAGATGGCATGGCGGTTCTGAGACAGTGTCCGGCATCAGACCGTGAATTAAATTATATCAATCACTTCTCGGCTTAACGAAGACTCTTTTAATGAAGTCTGTAAACGGAACGAAAGCGCTCGGAAACGAGGGCAGATTTGGGAGGGTTCCCGAGGAGATTCCTGTCGCCATGCATGCACTTAAAACAGACGTCGAAAGGCCCGAATAATTTTAGAACCGGAGAGAAATATGGAATATGTTAAACAAGGTGGCTGATACCCTTAGACGCAAATATCACTCGTCATAGATGGTGGGGAGCTCAGGTTGTCCACAGTGGTGACCGAACCTGATCTCACCCGGATCTGACCTCGAGCGTGACCTGACCTGGTCGTGCTTCGCTGAGATCGAACATTATCCACTGACCTCGATCATTGCGCGCTGACCCTGAAAATGACCTCTGACCTTGGGCGTAACCAAATTGCATCCGGGCGTGACCTCGGGAGTGACCCGCTGATCCAGAGCGTGAACCGCTGACCTGACCTTGACCGGTCACCTGAGCTCTCATCACGTTCCCCAGTGAGTATTATGCATCCCGTCACTTTACTGTTCGTTCCCACGGGCGTGACACGCGTCCATAGGCTGCGCCACGAACTGTCCGTTCAACAGCTGGGGGACGAGCAGACCCGTCTTAAGGTCTCATCCCTCCAGTGACATACAATTCTGAAATGTGAGTGGAGGCCCACGCTCCATGCGACTTGGATTGACACTTGTTCTTGTTCTTGTTCTGTTGTTCTCACTTGTTCTTTTTGACATCAAGCGATACGTTTGCTTTTTTCTGATTATGAGTGAGGTTTGGATGTTTAAAAGCACTGGCTTCTGGCAGCAGCACTTTCCTGACTTATAAAGACAGCAGAGACACTGACTGCATAACCGTCATCAAGAAGTCAGCACACGTCATGTGAGAGTACTCATCAATTGGCATTATCTACATGTGTGCACATGTGTTTTTAAAACATCAGTTGGATTTTCTTACATAACCCTTCCCCTCCCTCCACACTGCAAAAATAAACTGAATTTCAATACACTGCAGCCCTGCCTACACCCGCCAATGCGTGTGACCCTTAACCATAGGCCATGGGCAAGCCGATGAAATCAATTTTGTGCTCTGAGCGTAAAGTGGCTGATCCCCCCCGCCTTCAAAGTGCGAACTCGGCTCCAGGGTGCTTATATAAAGCTGAGGTAAAAACTTGTTTTCTTCAGAGCTCTCAGATTTTTCAAAGTTACCAGGTTCTCGTTCTAATAGAGGTCGAATCTGTGGGCCTTTTAGAGGCCTTTTAGAGACGTGCCGGACCATAAGGGTCAATTGTGCCGCCTTGTTTCTCTCCGATCCTCAGCCTGCCCTCATATAAGGCCGATACTTCCCGCCTGGTTAGCTGAGTGGATAGAGCGCAGGCATGCGAAGGTTCTCCGTCTTAGCACAACGGGTTCGAACCGCTTTACGTGCTCGCTATTAACGCCTCCGGCTGGTGATGGCCAGTTGGCAACTGGTCAGGCAAGGTCGGGGGTGCAGGCACCAGGCGGCCGTGACCGTTATGTGGGTACGTCAAACTGTCGGTCGAAATCGTGCTGCACGACTAGAATTGCCATATCGAGACACTGACTGAGTCTGTAGAGCTTCCCCAACAACAACTCGGACTAAATTTATTTAGAAAATATTAGGAATGTAGAACATATCGTATGGTTGGGCGCCACTCGTCGTGGAATTCTTTGATAAAGGGCAGACCGCTCACGAACAGCCAGAGCAAGATGGAGTATGTGTGTATGGTAAAATATGGTAATATGCCCACTGCCTTTTTCGTTCATGCCACGTGAAAGAGAAGTTTGCTGCTCTTTGACCATAAGTAGCATCGCAGCTGAACACGACTCAGTAACACACGGGTCGTACATAACCCCAAGACAGATAGCTCTATTTTCTATAGCTGTGTGGGGGGGGGGGGCAAAAGTTGGGGGTTGCCCCCCCCCCCCCCCTCCCCCCCCGGATAGCATAGTGTGTTTCACATTGAAGTCCCAGGTGACATTCAATGTATTAAGTCCTCTATGGATTGGTATTATTTCAGACACTCTATGTGAATGAGGGCAGTGAGGACAATTTATCAAATGGTTTAGCATTTCTAATGTTCTTGGGCCGATTGTTGAACGGTGTGCCGGAAGTGATTATGATGATTAGATCGGCACGCGCTGGGTGCACTTCCGAAGCAGGTTGGCCGAGTCTCCGTCACGAAGTTTGGCCCGCGTCTGTCGGTTTTCGCAATAATTTCCAGATCCAAGCTTCCCAGAATATTGAGAGAGCGGGCCGCGGTAGCTCAGTTGGCAGAGCATCGGACTCGTAATCGCAAGATTGTGGGTTCGAATCTCACGACCGACGGCATCACCGAGTACACCCGCGACCAATCGGCGTGAGAGGTTGGCGACGCCATGCGACCTGGCATTTGAATGCGTCGTAAAAGAGCCCAAGGTTCTTCTATGGCGATTGCACAGGTGAAATTCGCATCGTGTGGCACCGACGGCATTGCCTCACCGGTTGTGACAAGCACCAGAAGGGTACGAGTGGTCTAGGGGTAAGATGCTCGTCTCACAATCGAAAGGTTGTGGGTTCGAGTCTCACCTGTCGCTACTCTTCGCCCGCGACCAATCGGCGTGAGAGATTGACGACGCTACATGACTCAACGGTCGACGTGTCGTGAAAACCAATAACCAACCGACAAGCACCAGAATATTTGTGAAGTTGCTTTTTGCATGATCGTCACGAATGGTCGGATTAGTACCTGCGAATCCTGAACTTGGGAGGAACTTTTCGAATCCTGAACTTGGGAGAAACTTTTCGGATCGTGAACCTCGGAGAAGTTGCGTGTTTGTTTCTGAAATCAGAAACTGCCGCTTGCAGTTCCGGATGTTGAAGTACATCAATTTGATTGTTGGGATAGCGACTGTGGGATCAGGAACAAAAGTGAATCAAGCTAATCTAAGAGAGTGAGATGTAGCCCTAGTTTTCAACCATAGCTATACGGAGCAGGGTCCTGGGCCAAAATTGGTACCATTTTATTGTCCAGCAGCACATTCAACTTTGCCATGATAAACGATGAGTGCATAGTTTGTCGAATGCGGTAGTGCTCTGAAGGTAAACAAAATCCAGCAACAGCATGTTTTTCCAACCCCCTTTCCGCGTGGTCATCGAAGCATTTACGAACCCTGCAACCACGTGGTCATCGATGCATTGCTCACCCTGTGTAATAGTAATATTCGTCGTCTCCAACGATCGACTAGTGCCAGATGTCAGCGCTGTGTGTTCTGACGTCACCGCCAGCAGGAGTCAGTGACCTGCTTCTACACCGCGATATTCTGCCGCCTGCCGCATTTCTGCTCGATGGCGCAAGGCCAACGCGTCCGTTTCGTAGTCGATGTAGCCCTGTGTAGTCGACTTAATGCTGCATCCGACCTAATCCCATTGTCGACCTAATCCCGCAATGGGCCTAATCCCATAGTCGACCTAATCCCGTCATCGACCTAATCTCACAGTTGACCTAACCCCGTAATTAACTTAATCATATGGTTGCCGTAATCCCGCAATCAACCTAATCCCATAATCGACATGTTTCCGTAATCGACCTAATCTTGTAATCGACCTGATCCCATAGTCGAACTAATCCCGTAATCGACCTAATCTTGTAATCGACCCGATCCCATAGTCGACCTAATCCTGTAATCGACCGAATACCATAGCCGACCTAATCCCGAAATCGATATATTCCCATAGTCAACCTAATCCCGTAATCGACATTTTCTCGTAGTATACCTAATCCCGTAATCAACTTAATCCCATAGTCGTCCTGATCCCACGGCCAACCTAATCCTATAGTCGATGTTACCCCGTAATCGACTTTAATCCAGTGATTGACCTGATTCCGTAATTGGTTACGGATTCGAGGCTCGCTCGCCGCTCTAATTTCACGCCTCACCGCGACCCTTTGCCATTGGTGAATGACAACGACACGAAACACAATTCACTTCAATGTGTTGCGCAAGAGCTAAATGGGTTTTTTTTTCTTCGAGTTGCAGCCGCACTCGCTGCTCCCTCTCAACATCGTGTGGCAGTAAAAACGGTGTGCAGGAACGCCAGCGGAGTCTGCCCAGCTAAATCATTTCAGTTTTCCCTGGTCGGTCACGGCCGTCTCGACATCACCATCCATACTCTCTCCCTGCTTCCAGACATGCGCGCCGTTCGCATTCACTTTTGTTGTCGTCCACCGAACCGAAAGTCGCGCTTTTGTAGCAAATGCTGCGATTGTGCCCCAATCACGGTCACATTCAACATGCAGCCTCGTCTGGACGGCCGGCAGCCGGCCTGTTAGACGAGTCACAGGACACGCTAATGCACCTGCTAGAGCCGGTGCCGTGTATCAGGCGGCGTCCGACCAGCGCTGTCCCGTTGCGATTGGTTTTATTTGAACTGCCGGGGGCCATGGCTTCAGAGGTTGTTCGTACGGTGTGTTATCACACCCAGTGGGGGGGGGGGGGGGGGGTGACCGTCTGGCGCCGCTTCTCTAGGCGGAGAAAAAGTTCAGTAAAATACACAATCTTTGTTCTGCGGAATCAAACTTCATGAGGTGGGTGTCTTGAACTCTCCCCGTTTAACACGCGCCCTGGAGGGCCTCTGAAAATTACGCGCACTGGAGGGAGGGGGGCGCGGATTCCGCCCCCCCCCTAAGATCTCGGCTCCTATTAAAGCTAGAGAAACGAAATTTGCAGGGTGGATGGGTACGGTAGTGAACTGTGTGTGTGCAATTTTCATGACCTTAGGTCATGAAAAGGATCTTAAAGATGCTTAGGACCTTAGGATCTTAAAGGTCAAATGAGGTCACATTTGTCAAAATGTTCTTGCTTTGCGTGGCTTGGCTTGTCATTGTTATGGATCGCTGTGATTGTGTTTAAATGCTCCAAAGCGGGCATCAATGATGCTTTGGACATTACTAATCATGCAATACAGATGTTAGACCCGACATTTGACCTCAGGTCACCTATATAGCAGCACTTTATCAGGTCAGTTACCTGTTCCAGTTACCGGAACCGGGCCGCCCGCCCGACTGCTCCGTCGGGCAGCTCGGCGCAATCGGCTTCGCGAAGAAAGGAGTGAATTACATAAATAAAGTATGGAAACGCAATGACAAACAGTACAAATGACAAACAGTAGTGCATTTTGACAACATTCCAGTTGACTAAGTTTGGTTCCATTAACCTGTCATGAACTTGACCTGACTTGAGCTCGGTGACCTAACATGACCTTTAAACTATCTAGCATATCAATATACATCAAAGAAGTCGCTAGGGTTGCCACGAACACTTCCCTTTTGCGAATATACGGGAAACGTATCAGCGCCGATTTTTGTGGTCTGGCGCTGGGAATTTTTTTTACTTTAACGGCCCCTAACTCGGGAAATTTTCGGCCGATTTCCATTTTTCTTACTTTAAACGACGCGCCGGTCATTTATAAGTAGGTACGCATAAAATTGCGTATATCGACCGCTACAATCTGCAGTTATCTTCGAAAAACCGGAGGGGTGGGCGGATTTCGGCCCCCCTCCAGTGCGCGTGTTAAACATCCTTGCCATGTTGCTGTTGGTATGTGCCATGCTGAACTCCCGAATACCTTTCTCTACAGCGACCTGTCTCGGACTTCTGCAAGGGGAGGGGGTGGGGGCGGGGTAGGGGCATGATCGGTTAAGTTGAGGTGATGAAATGCGATGCAGGTTGCCACCTATCGTACGATGCAATGTGGTGGAACACGATGCAGTGGACACATACTCCACCACCGTGCGATGCAATGTGGTGGAACGCGATGCAGTGGACACATACTCCACCACCGTGCGATGCAATGTGGTGAAACAAGATGCAGTGGACACATACTCCACCACCTTGCCAAGCAATATGGTGGAGCACGATGAAGTGGACACATACTCCACCACCTTGCGATGCAATATAGTGGAGCATAATTTAGTGGACACATGCTCCATCACATTGCGATACAACATAGTGGAACACGATGCAGTGGACACATACTCCACGACATTGCGATGCAATGTGATGGAACACGATGCAGTGGACACGTACTGCATATCCATTATCAATATTTGGGCCTACATCGTGCTGAGGACGCATGTCAGGATGAGGACTTAGACCGGCTCGGCTGGACTGGATTTACTCCTGGGCTTGCCGAAGGGAGTGTGTGATGGGAGGTTGCACTCAAGGAGGTTGATATAGTTGTAGGTTCGATGGTATCGTCATAATATATACATTCTTAGATAGATGCTACCAGTGCACGCACTGTCGTCAGTATTCCAAGATCAATCGTTCGAACTAGTGGGACGCTTTTAGGCCGCATCACGAGGGAGGCTTAACAAGGTGCATCTCTTCAGATTTATAGCTCTGGTGGTAATTTATCTTCATACATTCGGTTCGTCTCGCGACATTTCGTGCCCGCCGTAACATTTATTTCCGGCGCCGGAGAAACGTCTGTGAAATGACGCAATACTTAGCTCAAGCAGAGCAAGTAGTTAATCAGATTTTATTACATTGTGTCTCAGCCGGAGGAAGCGGCAGTAAAACACTGATCTCGTGCTCATATATCTCGCTGCAGAATTGACGAGTAGAGAAACATTGCTGGGTGGTGTCTTCAAAGGATTAAGCACACTTATACAATGGTGTCGACAAATGTAGACAGGCCAGCACGTTGCAAATTGAACCATATAGCTATCAGTGAAGTAAGTGGCATATCGATCTTTCGTCCCGATTTTGGGGTAAATCGTTGACAATTTATAGTCCTCAGAAAAGCGTTTTGGCCAGGCGGCAAGTTCTTTTCTCTGCTAGTTCTACTAGTCGAAGGCTGCGTTCCCGACCTTCGACATCGCTCATAGTAGGTAGGTAGGTACTTGGTTTTTTTACGACGCGTCCGACTGCTGGGTCTTACAGCGCCGCCAGTCTCTCACGCCGGTTGGTCACAGATGGACTCGGCAATCTCGCCGGTTGTGGGGTTCGAACCCACGATCTTACGACTTACGTCCAACTCCGTACTTGGGCTGAGCTGACCATCCTCCATTTCGCTCGTAGCAAATGCAATCTGAATGTTGTGGTAGCTGATGGAACAAGGTGCCGGGCTATTCAGAGCCTGCTGCGGGGACCCTGGCCACACCACCCGAGCGGACAGTTCTGTGGTGGCTGATGGGACACTGTCCCATCAGCCCACCAGGGACCTTATCCCATTGGGACATGGTCCCTGGTTAAGAGCCTGCTGCGGGGACCCTGGTCACACCACCCGAGCGGACAGTTCCTGTTCAACGGGGTCATGAAGCTACGAGTTCAACATGCGGCTTGTGCCCCGTCACCCCACCCCGCTGCTCTACTGCCTGCCTGGCCCTATTGGGCCAGTTGTCGGCCATCCCTCTCAGCCGGGGGATAAATGTGAGTGCGTGAAGCGACTCGAACTCTGTTTTGGCAGGGTATGGGAGACCAGTATTGGTCAGCGGTGTTCGTGTGAGAGTAGAAGGCAGCGTTGTATGCCATTGATAATCTGTCGATAGCCAAGAAGCTACAAAATAGCGTCGAAGAAGCAATGCCAGGCAGGCATTATTCGACACTCAACGTGCAGTGTTCAACACTTGGCACGTCACACATTTCACACTCTCTCATTATGCATGCGACACATTCAGCATGTACACTGGTCATTCGACATGGGAGTTTCTAAAGTCGGCGCTCAACACCAACAGCCGACTTTCACAGAGCTGGCCTTTCGATGCCAGTCACTCGCCAATTGATCCTCCACAGTCCACGTCCGATATTGGCCGGCTGACGTCCGACATTGACCAGTTGACATCCGACATTGACCAGTTGAGATCTGACATTGATCAGTTGACATCCGACATTGGCCAGCTGACGTCTGACATTGGCCAGTTGACATCCGACACTAGAGGGCAGTTAGTTGTCGACGGTTGACATTTGACGATCGACAAACGACGGTCGACAAACGATAGTCGACAAACGACGGTTGACAAACGATAATCGACAAACGACGCTCGGCAAACGATAGTCGACAAACGACGGTCGACAAACGATAGTCGACAAACGACGGTCGACAAACCACAGTCGACAAACAACGACAAACAAACAACGGTCGACAAACCACAGTCGACAAACGACGGTCGACAAGCTACGGTCAACAAACCAGGCTCGACAAGCGACAGCCGACAATCCGGCGGTAGCCGAACGCCGGAGCTGGCGTCCGCCGACTCCGCCATCGGTGCCGCTGACTCAGGGGAAAGCCGCGCACATCGCCCTCCCCTGGCGCCTCACTCCGCCTCTGCCTCCGGACACCTCCGCCGGTGACGTCACGGGCCCGACGCCGGCGACGGGGCTCCCCCGGGTAATGCCGAGCTGACCTTGGGGCTGACCTTGGGGCTGCGCGCGGCCAGCCTGGCTTTGCTGTCACAGTCACACTCTGGTGTTGGATGCACGCGGAGGTGAGGCGTTCCACTGGAAGCCCCCACCTGGGGACCGCGGCAGCTCAGTTGGTAGAGCGTCGGACTCTTGATCGCAAGATTGTGGGTTCGAATCTCACAACCGACGGCATTTACCGAGTCCACCCGCGACCAATCGGCGTAAGAGGTTGGCGACGTTATATGACCTAGGGGTTGAGTGCGTCGTAAAATAACCCGGGACAGTGTCACAGTGGAAGCCCACCGATCACACGTGTGTGTGCATATCATGCATTCATCATACATACAGCATACTAAACATCATACATACATCACACATATATCATACACACATCATACGTACATATATACATTCATGCATTATGCATGCATATCTACATGCATCATATATACATTCATGCATTATGCATGCATATCTACATACATCATACATGCATGCATGCATGCATGCATACATATCATTCTGATTGTTGCAACTGTGAGACAGAATGGGCAACTGTCCTGGCGCACCCTGTTTGAACATGTCAGGTGAAATATATCGGCCCGCACGTGCAATGAGTGCTGTATTTTGCCTCTAGATTGACTGTATTTAAAAAGAAACCCAGAGTTGTCGATGGTGTATCATTTCCAAGAGTTAAAATGATTATTTATCGGCGGATTATAATATTTATACACTAAATACCGACATAAGAAGTACGCGAATCACGGCCGAGATGGCGCATCCCACTGCTTTCAAAAATTCTGATATTGGTGTATGTGCCACTCAATCAAAAAAGTGGAATCTTGTAGTTGATTTAATTTTCCGCTGCACTTCTTTCACAGTCGATGTACAATTGGCATAACTACATATAGTGCAATCACTTTTACGTTAACAGCACGGTTCTCTATCAGTTGATCATGTGCACTCGCGCTTGTCTTCACAGGGAGTAGAATATGTGTGTTTTGCACCGGCACACTGGCGCAAACAACTGGCCAATTTCATGTCATGTGACCGAACCGACAAAGTGATCCCGTAATCGCATTGTTTGTGGGGAGCGGTTTCAACGTCCCGGAGGTCATGGTGGCTGCCATTTCCTCACAGCCGACCACCATCCCGTCGAGGACCAGTGGTGGTCACCAGCGCCTCAAGGGCGCGTGGAGGCGGGCGTGTTCTCTGAGCATGTCAGCGTATGTGGCTGGTCCCCCGCTACGGTGTGGGGCGGGTCCACATGGTCCACACCGTGTGGTCCGGGGCGGGTCCCGGCTGGTCCCCCGCTACGGTGTGGGGCGGGTCCACATGGTCCACACCGTGTGGTCCGGGGCGGGTCTCGGCTGGTCCCCCGCTACGGTGTGGGGCGGGCCCACATGGTCCACACCGTGTGGTCCGGGGCGGGTCCCGGCTGGTCCCCCGCTACGGTGTGGGGCAGGTCCACATGGTCCACACCGTGTGGTCCGGGGAGGGTCCAGACTGGTCCCCCGCTACGGTGTGGGGCGGGCCCACATGGTCCACACCGTGTGGTCCGGGGAGGGTCCAGACTGGTCCCCCGCTACGGTGTGGGGCGGGCCCACATGGTCCACACCGTGTGGTCCGGGGCGGGTCTCGGCTGGTCCCCCGCTACGGTGTGGGGCGGGCCCACATGGTCCACACCGTGTGGTCCGGGGCGGGTCCCGGCTGGTCCCCCGCTACGGTGTGGGGCGGGCCCACATGGTCCACACCGTGTGGTCCGGGGCGGGTCTCGGCTGGTCCCCCGCTACGGTGTGGGGCGGGCCCACATGGTCCACACCGTGTGGTCCGGGGCGGGTCCCGGCTGGTCCCCCGCTACGGTGTGGGGCGGTTCCACATGGTCCACACCGTGTGGTCCGGGGCGGGTCCCGACTGGTCCCGGGCCGTATCGCCACATGGACGGCGAACGCCACTCGGGGTTTTGTTTCGCCGAACTGGATTGGCGCGAAATGGCCTCTCGGTCGGCCCGCCGTCCAACCCCAAGCCATCACCGCCACAATCGCCACCAGGAAACAACCGCAGTCTTCCGTGAATGTGAGAAATCTTTACAACGGCTTCTCTGAGTGATCGAAATCGGCGGGCAGTCGTTTCGCTGGCTGGTTATTGAGGTTTATGGGCGAGTCGACCCGACAACAAGCGGTCCCATCACACGGAAAGCCACCGAGGGCGTTCAAACCATCTGATGTAGGCTGGTTGGTTGGTTATTAGTTTTACGACACGTCGACCGTTGAGTCATATAGCATCGCCAATCTCTCACGCGGATTGGTCGCGGGCGAAGAGGAGCGACAGGTGAGACTCGAACCCACAATCTTTCGATTGTGAGACGAGCATCTTACCCCTAGACCACTCGTCCCCCACCTGATGTAGGCGGTCGCAGTGCTGTGACCAGGTGCGGCGGCTGTGTGGATTCAGTGGTATTAAGGTAAGCGGGGCGGGGGTGGGGTGGGGGGTGTCACGCCATGTTGTGACTCACGACCACGCGGCGTCTGCCTGTGTCGGACCGGGAGTTTCTTCCCGTCACCCCGCGTTGTATCCAGCCCATGTTGATTAGCTTTGCAGGGGCCGGGTCTGGACATTTGAGTATGGGTGGGGGGGGGGGAGGCGGTGGCTGGTTAGAATGAGAGGTTTCAAAATGTTCCGTGAATGTCCAAGGCTTTTTTCGTGTTACGATATATCACGCCAGCGTGATGGTCTAGTCAACATTTGCCTTTGAAAAATATGTCTATATTTCGTGGAAATTGCCGTTCGATGCGGTGTTTCTTCATAGTTGGTGGGGGATACAATTGTCCTTTTTCCCGATACGGAGTTACGCCGGCGGGCCCCGATTCACTGAGCTCGGTGTCAGCAGCCGGTGAAGATTCGACAAAACTGATAGGCGATTTGTTTGTGCTGTTCGTTTCATGTCTGATTCCGATCCGATAGCTCGTAGCTCGCTGCCGCCGACCGGTTGCGCCAGTGGCTGGGTGTGTGGCGGTGGCTGTTGCTGTGGTGAGTAATTAGCTCGTAGCTCGCTGCCGCTGACTGGTTTCGCCAGTGGCTGTGTCGATATTGGAGACGCTGTTTCTGCAGTCGGACTCCTCTGGCAGATGTCACTGCACAATTTGAATGCGCCACGAATACCGAATTTGAATTTGAATCCCGAATTGAATCCAATTTTAATCCTGAATTGAATCCAATTTTAATCCTGAATTTAGATTCACCGTGTCCAATTGCTGACATGGGGTTTTACTTCGTTTCGAATTGCCTGGACTTCCCCCACAGTTGTATGTAATGAGGTGTCTATTCGTGGACCGCCAAGAGAGCAAAGTTGCGGTTGGTGCGCGGTTCCCTGCTGAGGTATGGCTCCCGGTGCTCTACCTGCACCACGGGAGTCCCATACCCAGCCTCGTGCCCTCGCTCTTCCAGCGCCCCGGCTGGCGCATCATGCTGAATGGTAAGCAGTCTTTGTCCGGGTTTGTCACTTTCCGCCGTCTCCGTGTTTGTGACTGGCGGGGTCGCCTGATGCTGTTCAGTTTCATCAACATCACTGAGAGAGATTTTTATCAGTTGATTTATCGTGGGGCTTGGGTATCGTCTGTATTTTTTGTTGGCATCCATTGGTTTTGAGTCCGGTTTAATCAGCGGGTCGATGTGTGCCTAGGTCTGCGTTTGTTCCTATTCTACGGTATGCATGGGTATGCCGAATGTCAATGTGTATTTCTGAGTCGGAAACTCTGTGTGAATTGAATTAATTCAATTTATGATATCAGCTGACAATGGATTATGCCAAACATTCCGCAAATGTTCCCTATTGGTTGCAATGTTGTGACATTTGGGTGATCGATGACAATGTGACGTGCACTGATAGTTAAATGAAAACTTGCCGGGATTTTTCCTACGTTCCTACGGAAGGCAATAGCCGAAACGTGGGAAAATATACCGGAAAGTTTTAATTTAAACATCAATTCGCGTATCGTTGTCATCGATCATCCATATTCCCTATTCTTTGAAACCGAGATCCATCCAAGGAGAGGTTTATTGTTCAGTCTGGCGACATCATGTAACGATGGAGCTCATCTACTCCCCTTCTCAACTTGGAAATGCTGTCTCCCTGTCTTCATCCATTCTTATGTTTGCCAGTGCTGGCAAAAATACGTTCCAACTAGCTGGGTCTTCTCACCGCAGCTGATCTAAAACTTTTGCACGGCCTTACTCTACAAAAGATCATTCTGACGGTGAGCCTACGATCATTGCCGGTCAAATCATTGCAAACTCTACCCTGCGAAACTGTCACACACTTGCAGATGACCACCTGCACCTGCCAGCCATATACAGGGAGGAGGGCCGCAGGAGATTTCTCTACTCATCTGTCTTCCACTATGACAAACTTCCTACTGAAACAAAAACAATGAGGCTGTCAAACTTCAAGGAACACGCACTGGTATACCTCCACGTACATAACACTAGTCGCACAAAAGACAAAACAACAGAGGTGTGTACATCGTGAACTCACCTTTAGGCCATCTTTTCCCTGTTAGTTCTAGAAACTTCTCGTAAGTACATAGCTCGCGTAGCTAATACGGTGTGAATAGTGCAGGCAGTGATGCGTGTATTGTAATACCCTGGTGTATGAATGTTTGCTGCGCGTTTGCTGTCACTATTGACCCCAAACCTTTCCTTTCTTTGTATATATCCGTGAGTTATACCCAGGCTGTCCATAATAGCTATAGTACATGGAGGGCATGTGCGTCAAACAAATATATAAATAAATAGTTGTTGGTCAGTCCTTGAGCTGTGATGGACTGTCGGTGTTTCACACGCAGTGCAATGAACGAGGTGGCACATCAAGCAAGAACCGTACCCACTCTCTGGCTTCGGAACCACATCGGATGTTTCGTACGAATTCACCTCGCATTCATCACCGTGCATTTTGGTATTTCTTCTTTGCTTTTGCCATGATCATTGTTATTTTTTTTAATGAACCGACGGCAGTACTCCGGCTAAAATTTAATGCTTTATCAGCTATGTACAATGCAAGTATGTAAGCAAGTGAACATGACAAAGGAAACGTGTACAGTGAAACTTTGTCTACATCCTGAATACGGAAGTTCGAAACTAGCCGTATGTGTGAAGGTGTGCCGCATGTATGCTATTTTAGAGGGTATGTTTGTGATGGGATGGTGTTTGATGAATACTGGCGGGGATAATATTGCTAGCAGATTTAATCATTATGACGTAAGATGATGTGATTATACCTTATTCTCAGTATCTTGCATGCTAATCGCCAAGCCAGTCTTTTCCGGTTGAATGAGCATTCCGGTACTTCCTTATTGCGGTTTTTAGTGGATGATAGCGAGGACGTTCATTTACGAATACAAGAAATATGAGTAAGCCCAGGTTTCTACGCGTTATTTGCTTTTTGGCGATGGATTATGTTGTTTTGCGACAACCGACAGCCAGTTTTCCCCACACAAACTGTCCATGTCCTCGCAGGATATACTTCGCGAAAACATGGAGAGGTTGTGCTGTGTGTAATTCTCGCGTGCGTTGGTGCCTTCATTTACTCAAAATTAGTCCGGTCTGCAAAGCGCTGTTTATATTCACGTACAGAGGCGCAACCAAAGGGGGAGCTCGGAGTCCGTCCCCCCTGCCCCTAACATCCAAACTTACGCTAGACCAAAGAGAACATTTTGAGATGATACCACACAAACGGAAAATTGTCCGCCGAAAGCGTTCTGTCTGTCATTCACTTTTTTTCGCCGGGCCCTCCTCAGGAAAACCTGGCTGCGCTACTTGTCACGTTCGGTCGGCATGACACACGAGTCGCCCGCCGGCACGTTGCAATGTCGCCGGATAGACTTCAGTTGCGTAACTTCCGATGGCGGGAGAAATATTACGCCTGCGGCGAAATTGAACAGATGTGTCCGTGCGCCCGGCCATAGCACTTGAGCAAATGTCGCCAGATGCCTACGGCACTGTGTGACAGCGCTTTGCATAGTGAATATCCATCAGCTTGCAAGATTGGAATGACTGCGAGGGCGTGGAACATTTGCCAAATCGTTCCAGTCTCTTCCGACATCGTTCCTCGTAAGATGAAGTGGAGTCTTCTCCGGAAGCTGTTCGCCAGGAAGGCTATGAATACCGAAAAGCCTTCATTCTGTCAAAGGGTGGGCGCAGTTGCTTGAAGTGGACGTGGGACGGTAGCGGGCCGGCCTCCGCGCTGGAGAAGTATGCTACGTGCTGGAGCTCCTCTCTTGGGAACCTCATCATATGCTTAAATGTTTTCGTGACTTAAATGAGTGTCCGACTTCTGCACTACCAGTAGTGATGGCCATGATAGTGGAGAGTCAGCAGTTGGAGGGTCCGAAAACAAATACGTGAAACGTCATCCATCATGCGCCCGAAGCTGAACTCTCGGCTGTTTCTGCTTGAACGCTGAGATTAGCGGGGGAGCGGCCGCCAATAACAACGGAGCAGACGTCAATAACGTCGGTCACGTACCAAAATAGCAGTGCAACAGCGCCACCACTGTGCTAAAATAATAGTTTTTCGTTGGGTGTGAAGTGTCGAAACGAGCACAGTAGGATGTCTAAATTGGCCTTGGAAGCATGCCACTTAAAATGTTGCTCCAGTCCTTCAAACTGAATTTTGAGCCAAAAGTGCATTTAAGTGGATGCGTTCCGTTTAATTCGGGGGGACACCTAATATAGGGGTGTCTGTACTAATGATAACGATTGAAATACCATGATACCAATAGGTGGCATGGTTTAATAGATCATAGATAATCTCTGTACCTGGAATTGTGTTCCGAGATTCTTGTGTATCACAATCAGTAATGGTGAGAATAAGCATGATACTTATACACGAAATAATCTTAGAAACGAGCCATTGAAACTTCATAAGAACACACCAACAAACACGATGTCGACACTTCCTTGGAAGTGTCGATGCCTATGCATATGCAGTGCTCATAAAGTGGTATATTCCACCATAGTTCATGAATAATTTATCACTGCGCCACCATCACCACCAGAACAGCTGGTGACAATAGCAAACAGGCTGTCGGTAGTGACGAGGTAGCTGCTGAACATGGGGAAGACGTCGGAGGTGCGGACGCCGCTGTGTTCTTCGTGCGGTTGTTTTTTATTGGGGAGGGGGGGTGAGGGTGTGTTCCTCATTCGTTGTTTGTTGTCAAACAAACCTTGAATTTATGCCAGAGTCTGTTCGCATAGGCGGCGTCACAGACTTCGGGTTAGGGGTGGGGCCACGGTCCGCTGGCCCGACCCAGCTGCTGACCTGTGTCGACCCGACAGCTGAGGTGGGGGTGGGGCCACGGTCCGCTGGCGGCCCCACCCAGCTGCTGACCTGTGTCGACCCGACAGCTGAGGTGGGGGTGGAGCCACGGCCCGCTAGCCCCACCCAGCTGCCGACCTGTGTCGACCCGACAGCTGAGGTGGGGGTGGGGCCACGTTCCGCTGGCCCCGCTGCGGCTATTTGGTGACCGTAACTGCATCGAACACTCGTCGGCACGAAGGCCAAGCCGCGCCCGGCGCCAATGTTAGTCCTGGCCGTCGTCATGGCAACTGCCGCCACAGCAACGCCGCCGGCCACCGACCCGGGCGGCTCGTGCGAGTTGTCATGCTCACATTTTAGCCGTGTGCTCGTCCGGGCCACCCGATGGCTGGTAATGGCTGGTAATGGCTGGTAATGTTCAATTTTCCTGGACGACGTGCCAGTCGGTTAAATCCATACTCAGACGAATAACTGGTAGCCACCACATTGGTAACAAACAGGATACAGGTACGGGTGCGGTGTTGGTGGAGGAGTGGAAGTGTGGCTTTGGTAGCTGCTTTAGGAGACACCTCTCGGCCTTGGTTGGGACTGCCGTTGGTAATATGTTCGTGAGTGGTGCAGGCATTAGCTGCTTTGGGAGTCAGCTCTAGGTCTTGGTTGGGACTGCCGTTGGTAATATGTTCGTGAGTGGTGCAGGCATTAGCTGCATTAGGAGTCAGCTCTAGGTCTTGGTCGGGACTGCCGTTGGCAATATGTTCGTGTGTAGTGCAGGCATAAGCTGCTTTAGGAGACACATTCCGGCAACGGCTGTGACTGTCGCCGAAACGCCTCAGGAAAATTGCTGAGGATGGCTCAGGCCACTCATGCGCGGAAGTGCGCGCTGAATGCTCGCCCCAGGTTACACCCGGAGGTTATTACAAGGGCGACTCAGGCAGCGCCAATGGGGCGTGACAGGCGAATGACTGTAGCACTGTGCCAATGTAACAGATACGGAAAACTAGACTTGTTTCGTGTGTCGGCAGTGGCCATGAGAAGGTTTCACAGCCGTGAGAACGAACAGATGTCATGAGAATTTAACTCAGATTGCGGAAGGATTCATAATGGCGCTATCGAGCGTCGAGTGTGCGAATAGATGCCGAGCAGAAGTGGCGTGCACCTGGCTGATTGTCTTCCAGCCGGCCTCCACGGCCCGGGCGTTCTCAGATCCACGGTTGACCCTGACCCTGTCCATGTGACGGTTGACCCTGACATTGGCACCGCCTCCTGGGGTCTTGGCCCGGCGTTAGCGGTGTCGACCCAGGTCGTATGGCCGCCGGCCGTTGGCACCGCCTCCTGGGGTCTTGGCCCGGCGTTAGCGCTGTCGACCCAGGTCGTATGGCCGCCGGACGTTGGCACCGCCTCCTGGGGTCTTGGCCCGGCGTTAGCGGTGTCGACCCAGGTCGTATGGCCGCCGGACGTTGGCACCGTCTCCTGGGGTATTGGCCCGACATTGGCCGCGTCGGTCCAGATGTGTGGCCACCAGTGTTGTGCGCCGGCGTCGGCGGGCCCATTTCAGGCACGGAAACTGTCGTCACTATTTGGGCGCCAACGGTGCCGATGGGAACGTGCTGCGATCCCGGCCTGGATCCAGACCCAAGGAGCGACACCGGCCGAGATCCAGGCCCATGGAGCGACACCGGCCGAGATACAGGCCCAGGGAGGCGACACCGGCCTGGATCCAGTCCCAGGGAGCGACATCGGCCGAGATACAGGCCCACGGAGCGACACCGGCCTGGGTCCAGGCCCATGGAGCGACACCGGCCGAGATCCAGGCCCAGAGAGCGACACCGGCCTGGATCCAGACCCAGGGAGCGACACCGGCCGAGATCCAGGCCTAGAGAGCGATACCGGCCGAGATGCAGGCCCAGGGAGGCGACACCGGCCTGGATCCAGTCCCAGGGAACGACATCGGCCGAGATACAGGCCCACGGAGCGACACCGGCCTGGGTCCAGGCCCAGGGAGCGACACCGGCCTGGATCCAGTCCCATGGAGCGACACCGGCCGAGATCCAGGCCCAGGGAGCGACACTGGCCTGGATCCAGGCCCAGGGAGCGACACCGGCCTGGATCCAGACGAAGGAAGGCGACGCCGGCCGAGATCCAGATCCAGAGAGCGACACCGGCCTGGATCCAGACCAAGGAAGGCGACGCCGGCCGAGATCCAGGCCCAGAGAGCGACACCGGCCGATATACAGGCCCAGAGAGCGACACCGGCCGAGATCCAGGCCCAGAGAGCGACACCGGCCGAGATCCAGGCCCAGAGAGCGACACCGGCCTGGATCCAGACCCAGGGAGCGACACCGGCCGAGATCCAGGCCTAGAGAGCGATACCGGCCGAGATGCAGGCCCAGGGAGGCGACACCGGCCTGGATCCAGTCCCAGGGAACGACATCGGCCGAGATACAGGCCCACGGAGCGACACCGGCCTGGGTCCAGGCCCAGGGAGCGACACCGGCCTGGATCCAGGCCCATGGAGCGACACCGACAGAGATACAGGCCCAGAGAGCGACACCGGCCGAGATCCAGGCCCAGGGAGCGACAATGGCCGAGATCCAGGCCTAGGGAGCGACACCGGCCTGGATCCAGACGAAGGAAGGCGACGCCGGCCGAGATCCAGATCCAGAGAGCGACACCGGCCTGGATCCAGACCAAGGAAGGCGACGCCGGCCGAGATCCAGGCCCAGAGAGCGACACCGGCCGAGATACAGGCCCAGAGAGCGACACCGGCCGAGATCCAGGCCCAGAGAGCGACACCGGCCGAGATCCAGGCCCAGGGAGCGACACCGGCCTGGATCCAGGCCCATGGAGCGACACCGGTCTGGATCCAGGCCCAGGGAGCGACACCGGCCTGGATCCAGGCCCAGGGAGCCGACATCGGCCGAGATCCAGGCCCAGGGAGCGACACCGGCCGAT
>JAOTOM010001140.1:35000-59543 GCA_034440615.1 Ashinkailepas kermadecensis
CTGGTCTGTCCGACATACACACTACCTCAGCAGTGTTGAGCGGTGCTGGTCTACCTGCGGTCCGACATGTACACTAACTCAGCAGTAGCGCACGGTGCTGGTCTGTCCGACATATACACTACCTCAGCAGTAGTGCACGGTGCTGGTCTGTCCGACATATACACTACCTCAGCAGTAGTACACGGTGCTGGTCTGTCCGACATATACACTACCTCAGCAGTAGTGAACGGTGCTGGTCTACCTGCGGTCCGACATGTACACTAACTCAGCAGTAGTGCACGGTGCTGGTCTGTCCGTGGTCCGACATATACGGCTCATTGGCGTTACGTGGAAATAACGGGCCGAAGCGACCCCAATTGCCTTGTCCTCAGGGGATTTGTGTGGCGGGGACAGTGGCCGTCTGTGGTTTGTCGGCGGTACGGTGCACGCGTCCCACGTGTGTCTGGTATATCCCAGGTATGTCGTGCCCTGAACGACACCAATGGCCATGCACGCACACGGTCTGTGTCATACGTCGAACCGATATAGCTGTGGGAGACGCCCGCCGACACGGACAGCGCGGCTCCGCCTACCTAGGGTGCGGCCGACCGCCAGCCACATAGCCTCCCACGTCGAGCCGCATCGGGGTGGAGTGGTCAGCTCGGTACCGCACTGGATGTCACCACTTGTCACGGATTTAGGGCGGTGATCCGCGAACATGGGGAACGTACGGCTGAGAACGGGTGTACCTGGACTGCACTGCATGAGTGTACGCGGTGCAGTTTTAATACGTGAATGCGTGTGCAAACTTTGTTAGTGTTTCAATCTGTTCAATATTTAACATTTTTACTGGGCATGTATAAACATTAAAATAGGTTTTGAATGACTGTATGACGAAATGTCCTAAAAGAACTGTGTACGCAAGGATGGACATGTCGACAAATACAATACAATACAATACAATACAATCGATTGTGGCAGGATAGAGAAGGACCGTGAGAATGCAATCAATTCTGACAGGATAGGAAAGGACCGTGCCAAAGCAATCACCTCTGACAGGATAGAGAAGGATCGTGCCAAAACATTCAATTCTGATAGGATAGACAATGACTGTGCCAAAGCAGTCAATTCTGACAGGATAGGGAAGGACCGTGCGAAAGCAATACATTGTGGCAGGATATAGAACCAAAGACAAAGGCTTTAGGTGCGAGGCTGACAGCGGAAATTTCGTGACCTTTTCCAGCCTGTCAGGTGGGGCAGAGGATGTGTTGATTGTCCGTCCTCACTTGTACTGAAACAGCCGCATAGTGCTCCTCTATGTATTGTATAAGTATATGCATCCAAATACTCATAATGTATTTGAGCTTTTTTTCAATCACCGTGCAAACGTGATTTGTGCAGAAGTTCACTGTGGCTGATGAACACCAAATCCTAACTTACGCTGCTACGTAAATACGCTGCTGATTTTTTAGAGCTGCACAATCGATGCAGTGAGGCACCCTTCTAGTCTAGATATGTATCATGGATAATACGTTGGATGCCGTGAGGGCTGCTCATTCGCCCGCTAAGCACGACGTAATAGACGGATGCGGTGTTCGTGTTCTGTTGTCAGGCTCAGCGAAACGGTAAAACTTTTAGAACGGCTATGCCTATTGTGAGGAGGACGTCAAAGGAACAGATGAACTTAGCTAAGCTTTCCTCCCCTCCCCGGGAGTAGCACGGGGTGAGGGAGTTGAAGCGAGTTGCTGCGCGGGGGTGGCCAATGGTCGATGGCTGGGGTGGTGGATGGGTACGGCCGATGGCCGATGTGATTACGGGCGAAAATGACAGCCGTAGCGAAGTGTCAGCAAGCGGAGACTAGCGACTGGCAATGCTTCTCGGGAGACGGAAGCCTGTTGGTCATCTGTGTGGGAAATGGATCAACGGATTCCGACTCCTGGTCAGGGTTGGAAAATAATCATTGTACTGTATTTTAGTCGTTCAGAACAGTATCACCTGCAGAAAATTATCCTCTCCTGTTGCCAACTGCAAGTTTGAATGGTACGGTTTTGTAATGAAGTGGCACAATTGTACTACCTATTAATATCACTTCCCAGATGTGTAGTTTCTGACGCTTATTGGGCTTTCAATGCATAGTATGTTAAGTAGTTGTAAAGGGAAACTATAGCTGCATCTCAATCTTGGAAATTGTGTATTCGTTGTCTTTCTAATCCCATTTATCGCTTAAAAACCAAACTTCATCCTAAAAGCTAAACATCCATAAACCAAACTAAACTAAACTAAAAACCAAACATCCATCCTAAAAGCTAAGAGTGTAAGAAGTGGTGTCTATGCCAAAGCAAATTAAAAATATGTATTCTCTGCAAGTTTGATCGCCCGCCAATTATCCTCTCCAACTCACGGATTCCAAACTACAAGTCGAACCCTGCTCCTGCCTCGGTGGAAGCACCCCCCCCCAGTTCCCCCGACCCCGGACGTCTCTGATGGCGATGAAGCCCACCACCGCCCACCTCATCGCGAACGGATGTCCAGCGAAAGTCCGCCCCGAGCCGCCGCCGGCTGTTGCGCAAGAAGACGAATTGGCCGCGCCCGACGGCCACAACACGCCGGCGCCCACGTGGCGCCACGTGTCGCCAGACCCCACGTGTCGCCCGCGACCGGCTGGCGAGCGGCTGCGGCCGAGCCCGCATATTTCCCCCACCAGATATATGGCAACGGTGACGTGATTAGTCTGATTGTGTGGCTTTGCTCGCGTGCATTGCAGGGATGAGCTCGAGGACTACTGTCCGTGCTACCGTGAGTGCTGGGTCGCCCACAAGTCTAGGTCGAGCACTATCACCCGTGCTACCGCCAGCGCTGAGTCGCCCAATAGCCCAGCTCGAGCACCACTGCCCGTGCTACCGCTAGCGCTGAGTCGCCCATTAGCCCAGCTGGAACACCACTGCCCGTGCTACCGCCAACGCTGAGTTGCCCATTAGCCCAGCTGGAGCACCGCTGCCCGTGCTACCGCCAGCGCTGAGTCGCCCATTAGCCCAGCTCGAGCACCGCTGCCCGTGCTGCCGCCAGCGCTGAGTCGCCCATTAGCCCAGCTCGTGTGTCCATGCGGTCAGCGGTAGGTGAAAGGTCGTGACCCCTGTGTGTGTTGTGGGCAGGGATCAGCTGCCGACGGCTGTGGCCGACACCACGTCCAACTACAAAGATTGACAAATGATTGGTCATTCGACCAGTTGCCGGGCGGCCGGGCGGCCACCACCGCCAAGTGTCGTACCTCCACCGACGCTGAGTACCGTCGCGAACGAAAAAGGCCGCGGCGAGAATGCGACCCTGAACGCTGCGGATATTGCATGGCGGATATTGCTATTCGCTTGCATGGCGAATAACCGCATCGGGCGGACTTGCCAACACACATGTCACATCCGGCCGGATATTGGAGATGCGTGGATCCCACCTGACCGGAAGTGCGCCTGGTGCGCGGAATGGATGGTCGGCGAGTGTTCGCTCGCGTCAGGTAGACGGCGCTGTCGTGTGATGCTTGAGTCGCTGCTAGTGGTGCATTCGCCCGGCCTGTGGAAGGAACCGAAGAGGGTGTTTGTGAAGACCGGGCAAGACGCGAGGCGTCATGTGCTTTTCAGAACATTTCGAAGTGTGGTCAGGGTGGAATTATGTGAAATGCTAAGTCGAAGGGCAACATAACATGTCCATAACATATCTAAGAAAGCGCAATTTATGTTTGCTACTTCGTGACTCGCCCTTGGTTGCGCGTCCGGTCATCTTCAGTGAAGGTGGCTGCCTGTGTTCATTGCGGTGACTTGTCTTAAAGTCGCCTTTTTAGCTCCAAGGCCAGCCGCTTAAGCCGTGTTTTCCGGGAGCAGCGCCAGTAAACATTGCTGAGGAAGATATATGACCAGCAGTCTGACGTCTTAGGGAAAATACCCGAATTTATGTTGCCCTTTACTTCTGCCGGACTTCATTTGGCCGCGAAGACTGATAGCATTAGCGCAGGTTAGCCGGTTATGCTTTGTGAGTTTTGGACCCTCTCCCGGCAACGCGGTGCTGTATTTCGCATCCGGAAAAAGTGCGGCCCGAGCGCCTGATGACTGCGACGTGTCCCTGGAAGGTGGGGGTGGGGTTCCAGTATACAGTGGGGAGTAATGCATGGAAGGTGGGGAGAGAGTGTCCAGTGCACAGTGGAGAGTAATGCCTGGAAGGTGTGTGTGTGGGGGGGGGGGTCCAATATGCAGTGGAGAGTAATGCATGGAAGGTGGGGAGGGTGAGTCCAGTGCACAGTGGAGAGTAATGCCTGGAAGGTGGGGGGGGGGGGGGGGGTCCAGTATACAGTGGAGAGTAATGCATGGAAGGTGGGGAGGGTGAGTCCAGTGTACAGTGCAGAGTCGTGCTTGAAAGGTGGGGAGAGTGTGTCCAGTGCACCGTGGAGAGTAATGCCTGGAAGGTGGGGGTGGGGGGGGGGGTGGGGGTCCAGTATACAGTGGAGAGTAATGCATGGAAGGTGGGGAGAGAGTGTCCAGTGCACAATGGAGAGTAATGCCTGGAAGGTGTGTGTGTGGGGGGGGGTCCAGTATACCGTGGAGAGTAATGCATGGAAGGTGGGGAGGGTGAGTCCAGTGTACAGTGGAGAGTCGTGCCTGGAAGGTGGGGGAGAGAGTATCCAGTGTACAGTGGAGAGTAATGCCTGGAAGGTGGGGGTAGGGGCGAGGGTCCAGTATACGGTGGATAGTAATGCCTGGAAGGTGGGGAGAGAATGTCCAGTGCACAGTGGAGAGTCGTGCTTGGAAGGTGGGGAGAGTGTGTCCAGTGCACCGTGGAGAGTAATGCCTGGAAGGTGTGTGTGTGGTGGGGGGGGTCCAGTATACAGCAGAGAGTAGCGCCTGGAAGGTGGAGAGAGAGAGAGTGTCCAGTGTACAGTGGAGAGTCGTGCTTGGAAGGTGGGGAGAGTGTCCAGTGCACCGTGGAGAGTAATGCCTGGAAGGTGTGTGTGTGGTGGGGGGGGGGGGTCTAGTGTACAGTGGAGAGTAATGCCTGGAAGGTGGGGAGAGTGTGTCCAGTGTACAGTGGAGAGTAGTGCCTAAAAGGTGAGAAGAGTGTGTCCGATTGACCGTGGAGAGTAATTTGCTGGCATTGGCCGCGTTGGTTTCAACGATATTGGGAGAGTGGCTGCAGGAGCTATTGGCTGTTGGTGTTTGGATCCGACACTGAGGGTTGTGTAAGACCACGTGAGCCGTCTGACACACTGAGTACAGAGTCCACACTGAGTACTGTCCAGTCACTATCAAGTCCACAATAGCGCAGAGACCTAATGGACGGGGGAAGCGCCCCACCCCATCCCTCACTCCCCACTTTGAGCGAGTTGAACATAACATGGTCGTTGCAGAGGCATAATCGACTTCAGCATATCTCCCCCCCCCCCCATACACACTTTCATACAATTCCTGAGCGGCTGCTAGCCCAGAATTGTCTAACCCAGCCTGTCCCAACACTGTCCAACCCTGGCTATATTCCACTGTCTAACCCAGGATTTCCAACGCTGTCCAACTTGGGCTATCCAGCACCACTGTCTTGCCCTGCCTGTAAATTACTAGCTAGTCCAGGCTAGGAGTGGGACCTGCCGCATGGAAAAACCTCCCGCCGTTCCAAAAAAGGCAACAACTTTCCTTCATAGCTCACATGCAAACCTTACGGTAAACGAAGAACAATGTGGAGTATGTGGGTGCTACTTTCCGACTGAGAAAGCTATCGGCGTGGTCACCAAGTTGGCAGGTATTGATCTCAGCGGGCTGGACCTGCGTGACGTGCACCCCGCCCCGTAACTGGGGCGCCATCCTGGTCACTCTAACCCCGCCCCCGTGACTGTGGCACCATCCTGGTGACCCTGACTCGTCTCCGTGACCGTGGCACCATCCTGGTGACTCTTACCCCACCCCCGCGACTGTGGCACCATTCTGGTGCCTCTGACCCGCCTCCGTGACTGGCGGGTCACGGAGGCACCTTCCTGGTGACCCTTACCCCGCCCCGTGACTGTGACACCATCCTGGTAACTGACCCCGCCCCGTGACTGTGCCACCATTCTGGTGCCTCTGACCCGCCTCCGTGACTGTAACACCTTCCTGGTGACCCTTACCCCGCTCCGTGACTGTGGCACCATTCTGGTGCCTCTGACCCGCCTCCGTGACTGTAACACCTTCCTGGTGACCCTTACCCCGCTCCGTGACTGTGGCACCATTCTGGACACTCTGACACCGCTCCCGTGACTGTGGCACCATCCTGGACACTCTGACACCGCTCCCGTGACTGTGACACCATCCTGGTGACTGTGACTCCGCCCCGTGACCCTGGCACCACCCGCGTGACTCTGGTGGCACCTCCGTCACGGCTCTGGGCGACTTCCGGTGTGCATTAGTCACGGCGCAGACTCGGTGTGGGTGCTGACGGCCAGGGGGCGCGCCCTGACCCTGAGCCAAGCCGACTCGTCCATTACTGGGTCGGTCTAGTTCTGCGCGAGCCGTACTGGGGTTTGTCTGTACGTCCTCGCGCGAGCCGTACTGGGGCTTGTCTGTACGTCCTGCGCGAATCGTACTGAGGATTGTCTGTACGTCCTGCGCGAGCCGTACTGAGATTTGTCCGTACGTCCTGCGCGGCTCATTTGTCCGTACGTCCTGCGCGAGCCGTACTGAGGCTTGTCCGTACGTTCTGCGCGAGTCGTACTGGGGCTTGTCCGTACGTCCTGGGCGAGTCGTACTGGGGCTGGTCTGTACGTCCTGGGCGAGTCGTATTGGGGCTTGTCTGTACGTCCTGGGCGAGTCGTACTGGGGCTTGTCTGTACGTCCTGGGCAATCCGTACTGGGGCTTGTCTGTACGTCCTGGGCGAGTCGTACTGGGGCTTGTCTCTACGTCCTGGGCGAGTCGTACTGCGGATTGTCTGTACGTCCTGGGCGAGCCGTACTGGGGCTTGTCGGTACGTCCTGGGCGAGTCGTACTGAGGATTGTCTGTACGTCCTGGGCGAGTCGTACTGCGGATTGTCTGTACGCATGGGTGTCACCACTGCTGGGAACAGGGTTGACGCCTCCTCCCAGACTTCGTGAAGTTTAACATTATACCAGCGGCGTTGCATGGAGAGAACCGACCTGACAACCCGCCTCTTGCACAATATGCACAATTCGTGGCGACGTCTATGTCTGTACGTCGCTCCCTCCCTCCCCGAAGCTACGTGGCAAACGCACTCGACGCGCCCTTGAGCCCCTCCCCCTCCCTCTCAGAATCCTAACCAATCAGGAGTGGCCGTCGGTTGGACCGTAGACCAGATTCCGTGGTGTTTGAAAACGATTCGGTACCGCAACCGAGAGAAGTCAGCCGTCAGCCGACTGACACTGCGTGGTGTCAGCCGTCAGCCGACTGACACTGCGTGGTGTCAGCCGTCAGCCGACTGACACTGCGTGGTGTCAGCCGTCAGCTGACTGACACTGCGTGGTGTCAGCCGTCAGCCGACTGACACTGCGTGGTGTCAGCCGTCAGCCGACTGACACTGCGTGGTGTCAGCACGTCAGCCGACTGACACTGCGTGGTGTCAGCCGTCAGCCAACTGTGACTGCATGGTTTCAGCCGTCAGCCAACTGCGTGGTGTCAGCACGTCAGCCGACTGACACTGCGTGGTGTCAGCACGTCAGCCGACTGACACTGCGTGGTGTCAGCCGTCAGCCAACTGTGACTGCATGGTTTCAGCCGTCAGCCAACTGCGTGGTGTCAGCCGTCAGCCAACTGTGACTGCATGGTTTCAGCCGTCAGCCAACTGCGTGGTGTCAGCACGTCAGCCGACTGACACTGCGTGGTGTCAGCACGTCAGCCGACTGACACTGCGTGGTGTCAGCCGTCAGCTGACTGACACTGCGTGGTGTCAGCCGTCAGCTGACTGACACTGCGTGGTGTCAGCACGTCAGCCGACTGACACTGCGTGGTGTCAGCCGTCAGCTGACTGACACTGCGTGGTGTCAGCCGTCAGCTGACTGACACTGCGTGGTGTCAGCCGTCAGCTGACTGACACTGCGTGGTGTCAGCCGTCAGCTGACTGACACTGCGTGGTGTCAGCCGTCAGCTGACTGACACTGCGTGGTGTCAGCCGTCAGCTGACTGACACTGCGTGGTGTCAGCACGTCAGCCGACCGACACTGCGTGGTGTCAGCCGTCAGCCGACTGACACTGCGTGGTGTCAGCCGTCAGCTGACTGACACTGCGTGGTGTCAGTCATGCCACTGTTTGTTTTGTCTATTCAGTCGGGCCAAGTGCGTACAAGACCGCTTCCCGCCCCCGATAAACCAAAAACTGGAACGGTTTTCGAAGCTAGAATAAATGGATAGAAGCTTCATGCACAAACCTACGCATTGGGCCCTTTTGCCTAATCCCAAAATAGTGGTGTATCGCATCGCAGACTGTGGCGCTATAGAGCCGCTGGAATGCACCGTCCTCACAAGCGACGAAGCTGAACAGCCATCTTACGGCGTTGACCGGGTGAATTTCATATTTTGTTTTGTCACAGCGGAGCACACTATTCCGCCGACGTCGCTCCTTCCCACTGAGGCGCACCCCATCACAGAAGACGATTTCCCATTACGAGTCCAGGCGGGCCCTTGCTATGCTCCTAAAGACTCTCAGGAGGCTTGAATAAACAACAAGCACGCTTCTAAGAAAAGCCCGCTTGATGTGTGTGGAGCAGTCCTGTCTAGTCAGGGGTGTCTCCATCGCGCAAGAGCTCTTTCTCTGAAGTGAAATTAGGTCTACGCCATTGCCCGCCTTCCCTGATTTACCGTCATGAATATATCCGTGAGGTTTAAGTTTCCAAGAGAACATTAGTATGAGGCTTACTTTTGTCGCATGTGGGCGTGGGTAGCATTTGCGGCGTCCTCAACGTCATGTTCGAATGATTTTCCAGTGATTTTCACATTCCTTGCATTGAACACTTAACCAGGCACTTGGCCAGCCTCATAGCATGTCCTCCTTAGCCTTATGTTCACATCTCTAGCAGTTGTATGCACACCTGACGACTTCCTCACCATGCATGCATGATACATTATCGTTGAGGTCGTATGGGATCGGTGAAGATCATAGTGGGGGTCGTATAACATCGGTGAAGACCTTATACTAATGAATACGCTAATGCGAATGGAGGTCGTATGAGGTCGGTGAAGATTGTAATGGAGGTTGTACGAGGCCGGTGAAGATCGTAGCGGGGGTCGTATGATGTCGGTGAAGATCGTAGTGCAACTCGTATGAGGTTGGTGAAGATCGTGCGGGGTCGGAGAAGCTCGTATGAGGTCGGTGAAGATCGCAGTAGACTTCGTATGCGGTTGGTGAAGATCATAGTGGAAGTCGTATAAAATCGGTGAAGACCTTATACTAATGAATACGCTAACGCGAATGGAGGTCGGACGAGGTCGGTGAAGATCGTAACGGAGGCCGGACGAGGTCGGTGAAGATCGCAGTGGACTTCGTATGCGGTTGGTGAAGATCGTAGTGGATGTCGGACGAGGTCGGTGAAGATCGCAACGGAGGCCGGATGAGGCCGGTGAAGATTGCAGTGGCAACCAACCGCCACTCGTGACACGCTTATTAATCACACCAGTTCTACCTGTGAAGGTCTCCAGGGGCTTCTGCCGGCTGCTCTGCTGATTAAGCGCAGCCGGAACATCGCCACGTTCCGGCGCCAACGTGGCGCACGTGTGCCCGTGCGGTGGCACACGTGGCGCACGTGTGCCCGTGTGGCGGCGAGTATGGCGCACGTGTCCCCGTTTAGCGGCGAGTATGGCGCGGGTGGGCGCCGCATGACCACTGCAGACGATGCACCGTGAAAACTGCAATAACTAACTGACGAATGTGACGCGCAATACGATGATTGGTGCCAAATAAACGCGACACGTGCCAAAGACAATGTGGAGAGCATTCCGAATGGTTCGTAACACCCAAAGATAAGTAAGGTGTGTCATATGGAGCATAATAATTACAACATAAGCAGCATGGAGCGTAGCAGCATCAAACTTGTGACATAGTAGCGTGATATTAAGTGATGTGGCGCTTAAGTGAGTATATTAATTAATTAAGTGAGTGGAGATTAAGTGATGATAGTTGGTGCGCGCTGAAGCCCACACGGCCAGTCACCATGCCACAGGACCTGCTGCCGTCGTGGTTGGCTGTCGTTCTTCACCCCTCCCTCTTCTCCTCCCGAGGATCCGGTTGTAAGTCGGCGACGACAGATGGCATCTGCCACCTGTCATCTGCCACCTGTCATCTGCCACCTGTCATCTGCCATCTGTCACGGCGGACATCTGTCACGGCAGACATCTGTGACGACAGACATCTGTGACGACAGACATCTCGCACGGCAGACGGCATGCGCCTCACGCGCCAAGGAGCGCGGCAGTTTTGCCCGTGCAGAGCGGGCATGTCCGAACGGCATCGTCGTGAAGGACTGAGATGAGCTGTGCGGACATTGTCGGCGGATTTTCCACCTGGTCCAGCTGGAGCATGCCTCACTGCCGGACTACTCTTCGCCCGCGACCAATCGGCGTGAGAGATTGGCGACGCTATATACTCAACGGTCGACGTGTCGTAAAACCAATAACCAACCAGCCTCACTGCCGGCCGCTGGAGAAGAAGTCGCTGACTCGTCTCCTCGAGCTGTCTGTGTTTGATGTCATTCTACTGACATATTTATATTGATGTTAATATATCATTGATTTTAATGTCAATTAAAATATGTCAATATTGATAGTGATGATGGTGATGATACTGATATATCATCCGACATGGAGGCGGTGAACGCCTACCCTCCATAATTAATCCATTTATCCATCAAATTCTTGTTAATTCTGTAACCGTCATGCATCTGTTCCATAGTTGTCCCTATATGTCTCCTTTCAAAGAGATGTCTTTTACATTGTTCAAAATGTTTCTTGAACAATATTGCTTTGGATACTCTGATAATATCATCTGCATTTGTGCTCTATTTTACTCCATATCCGCCCAGCTGTTTAACCAATGTCAACTGAGAAAGCAAGCCCTTCTGACCTGAATCACCACTTTGTGCTCGTTTAGTGACAGGGGTTTCCCTTATACGCTGACTTGTATGAGCCAGTGTAAGAGCCATACGACCATGGGCGTAGCGGGGGAGGAGGCTAGTCCCTTCAGTTTTCGGCCGGTAGCCCTCTGACTGGAGAGAGGTGCCATTCTGACTGGAGAGAGACGTTCCTCTGACTGGAGAGAGACGTCCCTCTGACCAGAGAGAGGCGGTCCTCTGGAAATAGAACTAGGAACTCCTCTGGACCGGAATTAGGAACTCCTCGAGCACGTTGGAATGTACGTATTGAATTTGTCTGCTGAAGGCGCTCCTCTAAGCGAAAAGGCGCCCCTCCAGGATGCTAGAGTGAACCCCACCTTAAATGTTTGAGCCGAAGACAGGGCACTCGATGGGTACTCGAGTGAAACACCCCTCCCCCTTGACATTTTCTCAGTCCCCAGACAATCTGGTACCCATAAAAATTGTCCTTTCCCACCTTTCCTGCCGCTTCTGCACCACTTCAGATTACCCACGCCTCACAGAGTCTTATATTGGCGATATTTCATCAACTTGTTGAAAATCCCCCTAGCCCTGCTATGGTTTTGTCACATGTGGGAACAGGCCTTTGAAACAGGCCCCGGTACCATATAGAAATACGGCACCTCGCTATCAGCGCGAGGTCGGTAGCGAATGGTACGGTCTCTACCCTAACCTAACCCAACCTAGCCGAACTGTGAAGGCGGCAGCGAATGGTGTTGTCTCTACACTAACCTAGCCTAGCCTAGCTGTGAGGTCTCAGCGAATGGTGCGGTCTATACCCTAGCCTAACCTAGCCTAGTCTAGATGGGAGGTCGGCAGCGAATGGTATGGTCTGTGCCCCGGCCTAACCTCGCCTAGCCTAGCTGTGAGATTGGCAGCGAATGGTCGTGTCATACTACCACCAACAATTCGCGGTCTATAATGCACAATGGCCACCGGCGAAACGCTTTCAATATCATTCGTAGCTCTGGTCAATCTGCAAACACGAAGGTTCCCAGGCGGGGTTTCCCACTGATGTTTTTGGGTGTCCTCTGGCCGTTATAGATTCCCACGCTGCAGCCCAGCTGATGCTTGAATTAATGTTGGAAATAACTCGGGGGGGGGGTTATTGGGCTGGCTGATGCTTCCCTGTGATTGCGCGTGGCTTAAACAAAGTTTGGCAGCCCGTCAAGAAGATGATATGTCATCGATAAACCTCTGTATTTCTTTCACACGGAAGACACGGGAATTCCCCAATTGACTATTGAAGGTTGCATTTCTCAGGAGGTGGTGTCTCCGAGATGGCGGTAATCTCCTCTTATTCAGCGCCTCCCGGCATTAACACCATGGGCGGAAAAGGACCAATGCAGTCGACACGCCCAAAAACACAAATCCACCAGCGCCGGCATTAGCGTCCATGCTTCGCTGGGGCCGGCACTTGAGCTTGATCCTGGCAGATTTAAGCCATATAACCGCCGGGGCTCTGGTGGCTGTTGATCAGAAGATCACGGGTGGTTGTCGCTGAAGCAAATCAAGCCACCCGGCTGCAAGCTGAGCGCCCACTGGGTGCCACGCGGCGAAAACAGTGCGACACCGCACACGACGCCGGCCTCAGATCCGGTACTGTTGTTCCCTGCCCACCCGTTGGTCTGCCAGTGCGACACCACCCACGACGAGACGATCCTCAGATCCGGTACTGTTGTTCCCTGCCCACCTATTGGTCTGCCAGTGCGACTCCACATACGATGAGACGAGCCTCAGATCCGGTACTGTTGTGCCCTGCCCACCCCCGGGGACGAGTCGTCTAGGGGTAAGTTGCCCGTCTCACAATCGAAAGATTGTGGGTTCGAGTCTCACCTGTCGCTACTCTTCGCTCGCGGCCAGTCGGCGTGAGAGATTGGCGACGCTACATGACTCAACGGTCGACGTGTCGTAACACCAATAACCAACCAATCCCTGCTCACCCATTGGTTTGCCAGTGCGACACCGCACGCGACGAGACGAGCCTCAGATCCGGCACTTATGTTCTCCGCCCACCCATTGGTCTGCCAGTGCGACACCGCACACGACGAGACGAGCCTCAGATCCGGCACTTATGTTCTCCGCCCACCCATTGGTCTGCTTGTGCGACAGACACCGCACACGACTAGACGAGCCTCAGATCCGGCACTTTTGTTATCCGCCCACCCATTGGTCTGCTAGTGCGACAGACACCGCACACGAGGAGACGAGCCTCAGATCCGGCACTGTTCTCCGCCCAGTCAGTGGTCTGCCGAGGGCGTGGGTACGCTCTGCCCTTCCAGCCACGTGCGGCGTCTGCGGTGCTTATACCCGTGCCGAGGCACCGCAACCACGGGCGTCGCCACGAATTGTAGACGGGGGGACGAGAGGGATTGTCCGCACGCGACGCCATAGGCGCGATGTTGATGTCACCACGAAGTTTGGCGGTGTAATTCCGCGCTGACTGTGCACCATGTGCTGGTGGCGTGCCCAGCATATACGGAAGGACGTAGGCGCCACTTCGGATATGATGCTAATACTCTGAAGTTGGAGGACTTATTGGGAAATGATTCCCGATTTATACACAATGAAGCAGTTTTGTGCTTCCTTGCCGAGATGGGATTTCAAGTAATATACGCGCCTGCCTAGCTGATAATTTGCTTCCCCAGATATCTTCTATTAGGCGCCCTAATGTCCAAATATCTACCCATGTTTGATATTCCTATGAGACAATCTGACGCGTGCTTAAGCAAGCTTGTTATGGGTGCAATGCAACTCGCTGTGGTTGACGCATTATAAAACCCCAACAATCATATCACCACGAGGTTTGACGGGACGCGTGCCCCTGTCGCCGCCGTGCGCGACGGCCGCGATCACAACTCCAGACGTCTGGACGACGCGGCAGTATTGTACGGCGCGGTCGACACGCAACACTACGTGACGTCGCCGGCTGTGAGGTCACGTGGCTGTGACGTCACCGGACGTGAGGTCACGTGCGCGTCGACGCCGCTGCGTGGGCCGGTGCCATTGGCTGGCGCCGGGGGCGGATCCAGCAATGGGAGTCGAGTGGAGCGACGAGCGGTTCGGGAGAGAATTGCAATGCGTTTCTCGACTGTCCAGCAGCTCGTCAGCTTTGGATGGGTTACGCCATTGTGATTGTACGCATGCATATAGCGTAGCGTGGCATAGCGTAGCGTAGCGTAAAGTAGCGTAGCGTATGCAAACGATAATGTAAGCGATGCACGATGCACGATAAGCCAATGTGTTCCTTAACTGTTCCTAGATGCGAAACCGCTGTATCGCGCGATTAAATCGCTCGCCGGCAGAGGGAATCGTCCTCTTTTCCGATAGCCAGGTCCGCCGCTGTCCGGCACAGCGGTGTGACAAATCGCAGGAACTGGCCAGGTGGCCCCGGTGCCGCCAAGGTCACCAAATGTCGACCCGTCTGTCCGGTGGCGCATGTGCGCGGCTGGCGGTGCAGGTGTGCGGTGGGCGGCTTGGTCTGGAGCCGAGAGTGCGTGGCCTCCGGGGATTACCGCGCTGACGGGCGGTCGGCACCCTCGGGAAATTGATTCTCAGAGACCGCAGATCGTTCTTCGCGGAGAGCCGCTTTTTATCTGAGAATGTGATGCAAGGAATGGGCCCTGAGAGCATGCTGCATGCGCACCGGAGGAGGTGGGAGAGGGGGGGGGGGGCGGTATCTGCCCATCCCTGTCATCCTGTTTTTTCGACGATATCTCATAACGGGCAGGGATATTGTAAATGAAATCATGGAACTATGTTAAAAGTTTTAAAGCGCATTCTATGCAATAGAAACATCCGTCGGTGAATACAGAAACTACTGAGGTGCAAGGTCCACCAACCGGTCGCCGAGTGTCCAAGGTCACAAAGGTTTCGTCAGCGCGATGTGGAGGCCGATCCCGACCGCATTGCGGCAGCGAGTCAACTGCTGTCGTAATCTACCCAACAAATTGCGCTCCAGCTTCGGCAGTTTCCGAGGTCTTAGAGGGGCCGAATCCACCCCCACCCCCACCCCCACCCTTCGGGTAGCGTTATGCAGGGTGCCGTCTGGCGCACGTGTGAAGTGGAACTTCCCCACGTGAAATTGCAGAGACAATTAATTGTAAGTTTTTTGGAGACCTGACGTTTGCTGTACAGGCAACGATACAGTTGACCCGTTCGATTTCTGGTTGCAGTAAGCATGTCCGATGGCAGCGAACAGGACGAGTTAACTCTCCCATTGAATATGATAGAACATGGATGGCAATGCGCCATCCACACTGCGCCGTCCACATCGCGCCATCCACACGGTGCCGTCCACACCACGCTGTCCACACGGTGCCGTCCACACAGTGCCGTCCACACGGTGCCGTCCACACCGTGCCGTCCACACCGTGCCGTCCACACCGTGCCGTCCACACCGTGCCGTCCACACCGCGCTGTCCACACCGCGCTGTCCACACGGTGCCGTCCACACCGCGCCGTCCACACCACACCGTCCACACCGTGCCGTTCACACCGTGCCGTCCACACCGTGCCGTCCACACCGTGCCGTCCACACCGCACCGTCCGCACCGCGATCTCAGCTCGGTGTGCTCGGAATGTCCGAGAAAATCCAAATGTGATGACGTTTGAGGGTAAATGTCGGCGGCAGTGTGAAGTTTCCGACGTCCGCAACTTGTGCAGATTTCCCACGTCAGCAACTGGTGACGCTCTCTTCCGATTCCACCCACGTGTGCCTCGCTTGTTTCACTTCAGACCACTTGAAAGCCCTGGGGTGCTGTAAACAGTACGATGTAATGAAGAAATATTATAAAGTTTAAGAAAAGCGATTTAACCCTTGAGTGCGGCGGACGTGCAAGTACACATTTTCCTTACTTACACTACTGCTTCGTGTTTATGTGAGGTCAGAAGGCGATAGTTGTGTCCAAAAATTATTTGTCAGGCTTCATCATGTTGCGTTTTCGGATCCGCTCAGCTCCGCCCGCGACCAATCAGAACTGCTCAGATCCGTCCTCGACCAATCAGAACCGCTCAGCTCCGTCCTCGGCCAATCAGAACTGCTCAGATCCGTCCTCGACCAATCAGAACCGCTCAGATCCGTCCTCGACCAATCAGAACTGCTCAGATCCGTCCTCGACCAATCAGAACCGCTCAGATCCGTCCTCGACCAATCCACCGAGGCGACGTATGAAACTAAATATAAATGCTACCTTATGTTTCCCTCAGTTGTGTTTTCTGCTCGTCTGTTATACTTAGCTTGTCATTACATTTCCATAATGAATTATTCTACGATGGTGTAATAGCCCAACTAATACCCTAATGTAGCCACTACCGGTACCCGGACTGGCACTACCAGCTCGGCACCTGTTGGCTTGGGCCCCGGGGAGCTCCTGTAATAATTAGGATGGCGAGCCTTCCTAGCAAGGGAAAACGACTGGAAAAAGTGTGGCGCGTGATGTCAACTAGCTACTGTGGGTCGGGGTCCAGGAGGTGCTGAGACACTCCGACAATGTCGTGACCAAGTCTGGTCACGTGCTCGCTACAATGTCGTGACCAAGTCTGGTCACGTGCTCGCTACAATGTCGTGACCAAGTCTGGTCACGTGCTGGCTACGTTGCCGCGCAGAGTGAGGATGTTCCGGGCTGCTGCTGCGCCCTACACACAGTTTTGTAACAGGTCATTCCAGCATATGTTCGCCATGTTGTACGGGCTGTGCCTATGTTCCACCTGGTATACTCAGGCAGGACTGTCTAACAACACAATGAAGGCGGGTAGGCGCGCGAAAGTCCGTCGGATGCTTAGTCCCTTTTGGGACTGGTTGATATTTTGCGCGCTTCACGCAAAAAAAACAGGATGCCATCCAGCAAGCACATTATCTTGCCTGCAAATTGTATTACTTACACCAACGACGAAAATCCTCGGAATGTGTTCCACTCGACAGCGTTGTACACGATTCGAAATAGTGATACCTCCAAATAGAAACATAAAATGTGTAATGTGTATGTATGATTGATATGAAGATCCACTATGGGATCCAGTCAGCGTCTCCCCTCTGCTTCTGACGTCCAGTAGAGCGGCAATGCCCCAGAAAGTACCAAATATATGCCGAAATGTGTTTTACGGGAGTCATCGCCCCCGCCCTCATCTCTTGGTTCCCATCGATTTCCCAATTGATTTGCGGTTATTTTCAAGGACTGCGCTGGCTTAGCTGAAAGCCTGGTAACGCCGGTGCCGTTAAACTGGTTCACTGCTGGGAGGGGAGGGATAATCTTGTAACGAGGTGACCAGTGAACATTGAACAGTCGTGACCACCCAATAAGAGCGTCGGCAACACGGCTGCTGGTGGTCGAACCTCCGTGGTCGAACCTCCATGGTCGGACCTCCGTGGTCGAACCTCCGTAGTTGAATCTGCGTGGTCGGATCTCCGTGGTCAGACCTCCGTGGTCGAACCCCCGTGGTCGGATCTACTTAGTCGGATCTCCGTGGTCGAACCTCCGTAGTTGAATCTGCGTGGTCTCGATCTCCGTGACCTCGGTGGTGACGCCCGTGCACTCCTAAACTGAGGACAAGCACAGGCATGCGTGGTGGAACCATGGAGGGGCTAGGGCTCTGCAACTTCCCTTGAATAACCGCCTAGTTTTAACTTCATGTCGCTGACCAAGGGCGCTACACGAAATGTATTTTACACTTTACCTCTCTTGTACAGAAATCTCGTCACTGAAATCGGTTATTGATGTGCACAGGTGAAATATTTATATTGTGTACGTGCGTCGTACATGAATTCGATTACGGAACCAATGCACTGGTTAGTTAGTAAATCCACATTGAGGTGATCAGGAGCGGATCCAGCCAGCTGGTTTTTAGTTGGCTTCATGAAAGGAACAGAATATACAAATAACCTCCACTTTTCAAGACCTGGTATCTGGGCTTGGGACCTGAGCTGGAGACCAAAACCGTATTTTCACCATAAAATGTATCTCGTTATTCTGCAAATCGTAAACAAAGGCCAATTTTACTTTAATCAGGGCATCTCTGGTGAGGACTCGGCCTTATTCCCCACCATAGATCTGACATTGTAGGTGGCAATGTTGCGATAAAAACCATACCCGCAGGCATGGGTATCGATCTGTAATTTGTTTTCAGTGGGCTTTGGTTTCCTCCCCCCCCACTCCATAGTATTAGCTCTCCCGTAAATAATTTCAGCTTGAGCATGCGCATGTATGGACAGCGCCCCCAATCGATTTCAGCCCTTCCATTGTTTTCACGTACCTACCTACTGCCCACGCCCTCACCAATGGCTTTCAGAAATTAACGCCATGCCGACACGACATTTTTTTAATCTGGTATGTGGTATAGTAATAAAAGGGAAATAAGAGGGACAAATAGGATATGGGTATTTGTTTTTATATCGGACATTATATGTCTTTTTCGCAGCCCCTCCCGCTGAAGTTAACGGAAACGTACACTTGCCTTGGTTAGCCAAACCTACCCTGCCTCAAAGCGGGCTAGGCGTTCCGGTCGATTTGTTTACATTGTCACGGCCTTGGGTCGTCACTGGGCTTGGCCAGCTGATTGCAGTGCCAGCTGATCGCAGCAGACAGGTGTACACTGCGTATTGACACGAATCCGCGTTAGTTCTGCTTTCCCGCCAGTCATGGGGCTGAAGGTAAGTAGTGAGTAAGTAAGTGACGCGTGACCGCGTGAACCGGGTGTACTGCCGATGAAGGACAGGCTGCCTAGTTTATGCTGGTTTAGTTCATTGTGCCGACTAGCTCTTCACTGGAAAGTATTTGTTACTTATCATTGATGTCCATAATGGCATGTTTGGAACAAAAATATAAATTTTGAGGTTGAAGCTTATTACATAATATCATAACATATGCGGCTTTTAAATAGTTCCACCAGAATCTGGCAAGTAACTAGATGCATTCCAGATTCTGGGGCCTATGCTTAGTTGGCATATCTAGCATGCGAAGTAAGCTAATCTAGCATGCGAGGTCAACTAGTTTAACCAAATAATGAAGCAGATTTAATCAAACATTTGGGTGCATTTGAAGGCACATATCGAATCAGAATTGATTTTTCCTCAGACTGAATCATTTTCTCATCAAGATGTATCGCAAAAATTGCACCAAAAATGAAGTTCCAGAATCAAGAAAATTGGATGAACTATGTTTTCCCGGGTCACCCTTGAAAACCGCCCATGCCTTCTGCGTGGATCCTGAACCCGCCCCTGCTCCGCTCACATCGTCCGCTCCATCATTGGTGACTGCTAGAGCCACCTCTCAGCCATAACTCCAACTAAAGATTGTGTTTCGCCCGTGCTGGCGCTAGCGTCCGGACGGTGGGGCGGTGTGTGGCGTATGACCATGGCCGGGAGTTCCGGGCGCCCGTTCGGTGAGATATCTCCAGCCTTTTGTGTGGCCGCGTACGGAAAGATTGAGGGGGGGTTGCGTGCCGTCCACGGTCAAGGGCGTCATGACACGCGAGTGCTGTTGGCAGCGGACGTCTGGGCGCGTGTGGCCGCTACTCCCCCCCCCGCCCTCCACGGCACCGGCATCGAAGCCGCGCCGTGTTCCCGTGGACGTGAATAGGAGCGGAACCATGCTTTAGTACGGGATGCACACGAACAATGCCCTCACCCAGCAATTCTTATAATTATATTTTGATCACGGGTCAGGGGTGTGACAAGAGTTCACTTCGAAATTCCCGAAACGGCATTCGAAGGTGAAGACTTCTTCTTCACATGGAATAAAAATGATGAACTCCTTGTATTGCTTTCCATGTTTTAGCGTGTTTGTTTGTACGCTAACTATTACCAGAACTGATATTACACTTTGGTAAAAGCAGCACAGAGATCCATGTGCGTCCACCGAAATATGTAGCATACCTCCCATGGACAATGGCGTAGAATCCGGGAGGCAGGGGAGTAGCCCACTCCCGAACTTTGGACTGGTTTATCGTTGATAAACTATGTCATTTAGGCTTTTTTATTTGGTTTGATTCACGACGCACTTTATGAAATTGCTAATCGAATCGCACCGGGGGCCAGCGGCTTAGCGAGAGAAGCTTACCTAGAACGGTGCGGGCAGTCGATCATTTCCATGCAGCAAGGTGTAGTTCATATTTACCATCGCCTCAGCGGAAAGAGCTGTGCAGTCCCTCAGTATTGATGGCCTTTTGTAGTTTTTTTTTACGCCGATGACAATTAAACGTAAGCGTTTTCGATTTTGCCAGAGCAAGGCCTTAAACTGACCTGGCAGATCAAACAGTGACCAGAAGTACATAAATCGAGTGTAAATGGTGAGATATTATCATAAGCAATATGGTGTTATTGTTGCCGTTGTTGTTATTGTTGTCGCCAGTGTTCTCTGCTTGGAAAGGCTAGGGGATGGGTGCCACAGCAACCCGTACCCCCCTCGCTGCGCTGGGGAAGGTGGCAAAATGCGAACGGGCGGGAGCTAAGCTGGGTGGAAAGCCTGCGGCGTAGTCCACCCGATCCGAAGTCTTCTGCGTGTACTTATTTGCTGTGGTTATTCGCGGCGCGAGCCAATTTGGCTGGGGAGCCTTCAGCGTAAAACATCCGATATGATGTCTTCCTTGCGTACGTATGCACTGTGGCTATTTGCGGCGAGAACCAATTTGGCTGGGGAGCTTACGGTGTAATCCACCCCGCCAGATACGAAGTACTTTGTGCGCACTTATTTGCTATGGCTTCTTACGGCGAGAGCTAATTTGGCTGGAGAGCCTGCGGCGTAGTGCACCCGATCCGCAGCTCTCTGTGCGCACTTATTTAATACGGCTATTTACATCACTTGCTATGCCACCTGTATGCCTTTTAGCCTTTTACATTGCCTATTATCAAATAGCCGTTGTTGCCAAGCCTTCGGCTGTCACAAATACGGAACATATTTTTAGTTGCAAATTAATGTAAAGTAATGTTGAGCATTTCCCCTTTCATAATTTTTAAGATTGCCAAATACAGTCCGGGGACGAGTGGTCTAGAGGTAAGATGCTCGTCTCGCAATCGAAAGATTGTGGGTTCGAATCTCACCTGTCGCGACTCTTCGCCCGCGACCAATCGGCGTGAGAGATTGGCGACGCTACATGACTCAACGGTCGACGTGTCGTAAAACCAATAACCAACCAACCAACCAGGCAAATACAGTCCCACTCGGTTAAATGGATTTTGCGCTGAACATTGTTGGAATCATTACGCCCTTCATGCCTGAACTAGACATTGTCTATTGTGCCAACAAACTGGTTGGGCTTATACGCCATCCACGCCTCAACTAGGCATCGTCTATTGTGTCAACAAACCGGTTTGACTCGCATAATTCCCATCCCTTCCCGCACTTAACATGCCGGTATAAGCATGGCCGTGGCAACGGGGGCAAGAAGATCATGCTCCCTCTCTTCTGACCACCTGACCACTAGTCGCACGAGCAGGGCCTCCTCACGCATGCGAACTGCGGGGCCATGACTCCCCTTCCCTGCGCTCCTTCCAGGGCCATACAGGAAGTGTTTCTATATCGCAAACAGCGCGCCACTATCCCGACAATCCCAGCGGGAAACGTGCCAGCGTCTCGGTCTGGCGGACATCCAATGCTTGTAGATAACGGAGTGCGAGTCTTGCCAGAGGTGCCGTTCCTGGCCATCTTCATTTGCCTATCTTCGTGTGGGAAAAGGAGAAATCCTCAGTGGTTGGAGTGCGCTCCCCTCCAGTAACCTGCCAGTGTGTGGGCTCCGGAAATTCGTTTGCCTGTTGAGGAGCTATAACTAGGTACGTAATATTGTCACTCTTTTGCTTAATTACTCACATACTCACATTGTTATCTATGCGCTAAGAGCCTTTTCAGCTGCATCTAAGTCACTAAGTGTGGGCATATGGTACGATGGGGGGGGGGGAATCACCACGAAAAAATAACAGAAAAAATGTTCTGAACTTTGGCTATTCTCAGCTTGGGCTATCAATCATAGTTCAAGATCATCCGATGAATACCCACCTACCCAATAGTTGATACAGTGCTGGATCACAGGGCGAACCGTGCATTGGCCATTGGTGCAGTAGTGCTGGATAACGGCGAGTAGTACATTGGTCATTGGTGCAATAGTGCTGAACCACAGTGCGAGCCGTGCATTGGCCATTGGTGCAGTAGTGCTGGATAACGGCGAGTAGTACATTGGTCATTGGTGCTATAGTGCTGAATCACAGAGCACATTGGTCATTGGTATAATAAATTAAATATTAACGTAGCGAAAACACAAATCCTTGTCTTAGGCTCACGGGCTTCGCTTCATGGGCGCAAAATGACCAACGCAGTCGATGCGCCCTAAAGCACAAATCCACCATTCACCACGGGCTTTGCTTCGCGGCGTTCCGCCTGTTAACACACGAGCAGGGGGTGCCACGGTTTCCGAGAGTAGACCAACAACGATCCGGGCATATTCATGGACAAATACCTGACACACAAAACACACATAGACCAACTAGAAGCTAACTGTACCAGAACGTTGATGGCAATAATCGGTCTAAACGACCTACCCGGGTCGATGCGCCCAAAACCCCAATCACCATCACCACGTGCGTCCTCGCCACACAATCAGAACAATGATTGACGCGTTCGTACTCTTCTGAATACGATATTTATTGCATATACATTTGTTGAACAAGTAACGCGGCTCAACTTCCACCGTGTGGCAGAAACTGAGAAATGTTTGTGGCGGTGTTGTGACTGGAAAAGCAGGTATGACCACGTATCATTAGACCTGCAAATACTTGGATTTTAGGAGCAAGAGAACTAATACTTTATCATGAATTGAACATATCACATTTATTTTGCATACAGAACAGCCTGTTGCACTGAGAGCCATGTTTACCCGGCAGATTGGGAATCTGCGATTGTCACGAGTAAAAACCAACTTGGGGAAACGTAGGCTTTTCTTTGATGGGGTAAATTATTATAACATATTACCAACATGTGAAACACTAGTCAAGTTCTTTTCAAGAGCAAGGTCATGTCGGGATAAGAACAAGACGGATATGCCAGTGCCAGGGTTCCGGCCGGGATATTTTTGCTAGCGTTGGGCGCGGTCACGTAGGCGAGTGAAGTGAAAGGGCACCTGATTTTGATGCAAGGTCCACGTGCTCTAATGGCTCCGGCCGCCCCCGTTTTCAAGTTTGCGGCCGGACTTGGCATTCAGCGGTGATGAGGCGGCTAATCCGCTCCCATTGCTGCGATGCTGACCAAATTGGCAGCATTAAGATGAGATTGGCGGGCCGAGGCTCCCACTTCACCCGGGTCGCCGATATGTCGAGGAGTGTCTTCAAGAAACAGCCAGACATTCGACACGAATTCTCCTTACGCCGAGGAGTTAATGTGAAGCTCGTTTCCCTGCCGTAAGACCGGCTTCAGTGCACTTCTGTGGATTCGTCCTCGAGGAGGCAGCGCGGCGGCCCAGGCTGCCGAATCGTGGTGAACACGAAGCGTCCCGAACCCGAGTCGGCGGCCGACTGGTGCGCCGTGCTGCGGCGGGGCGCCGGCCAAGCCGCGTTACGCCCGTTTGTGGCGGCACCTTTCCGTGGTCGATTGCTGTTGGCTCTCTGTGCAAAGCTGCACGTCGAACGCGACATGAGCCTTCCGCGTGTCACGCCTCTGTATTCCGCCGTATGCCGAACACAGTACTGCTGTGTGCCTGGCACAGGGCCGCTGTATACCGGACACAGTACCGCTGTATTCAAGAAGCAGTATCGCTGTATGCCGGACACAGTACTGCTGTGTGCCGGACACTGTACCGCTGTATGCTGGACACTGTACCGCTGTATTCAGAAGCAGTATCGCTGTATGCCGGACACAGTACCGTTGTATGCCGACCACAGTACTGCTGTGTGCCGAACACAGTACTGCTGTGTGACGGACACTGTACCGCTGTATGCTGGACACTGTACCGCTGTATGTCGGACACAGTACCGCTGTATGTCGGACACAGTACCGCTGTATGTCGGATATAGTACCGCTGTATGCCAAAAGCAGTATCGCTGTATGCCGGACACAGTGCCGCTGTATGTCGGATATAGTACCGCTGTATGCCAAAAGCAGTATCGCTGTATACCGGAAACAGTATCTCTTTTTGCCAGACATGCCAATGCCGCTATATGTCGGGCATAGTCTCGAGTTGAACATTTTAAGAGGAGACTGTGTGGCAACCGAAACCAGTTTTGTGCGTCAAGTTCTTTTTTATTAGCATGACGTCATTTGGAATGGCAAACAAATACTAATCAAGCAGGTGTAGCGTCCGGGCTTCTTTTCATGGAGCCGAACCTACACAGTCTGATACGGCACGCCAGCCACGTGAGCACGTGCATTTCGTCTGCTGAGGCACCTCCGTTTTTCTTCGATAAAAAGAAGAAAAATAAATTCTGGATGGAGGATTGTCACAAACCGGATATGAACAACCCAACCACAGCCACCCCAGCCATCCA
>JAOTOM010001141.1:0-59561 GCA_034440615.1 Ashinkailepas kermadecensis
GCGTCGGTTAGGTGGCACGTCGGTTGGGTGGCTCCGCCTTCCGCTCAACGTCAAGCCGGCGAAACCTATGCACTTTCTAACCCTCGCGGGCTCTACCTGGTGAATCTATAGCCATGGTTGCATTGATTGTGGCGGCATAATGCGAATTATGGCTACGTGAATGTATCGTTTTAGACACATTTACGTAGCCGAATTTGTTTCCAAAATAACCGATGCTGGTATGCTGACCGTGACTGACTTTGAATGAGCTTGACACCCCCTTATTCTGGCCTGTTCTGGCCCGGACGTGTAGAACCGATCTGACCCTAAGTTGTGTCAGCCAAGCCTTAAATAAAACTTTCACTGTGTTCCTCAACTATTGCGTCGCATGTCATGCCGATATGCGCTTTGCACAGAGTACCTCCTTTGTCAGTATTAAATGGATCAGACATTTTCCGTTTTCCACGTTGGTGCGGTGCACATGGATTTTACTGTTCACCGGAGCAAGACTTGCTCAACTTGCGATGGTCTTTAAGTTATATATGCAGCCACTTTCTAGCCAAACACTGTGAGTCTTGCACCTGATTGTGTATGCCTGAATACGCATAGGAAACAACATCCTAGATTCTCCACTTTCCTTTTTGATTATATCATGCTCGTTGGCCATATAATTGTGACGGATATGGTAATATGTACAGAAAGTTGCAACACCAAGGCTGTGACACAGCGTCAAAATATAAATAGCATAACGTTCTGATCAATCCTCCACCTGCATTGCACTAATGCATTGCTGCATCCTGCTCATAGAACTGCATGTGCCTATGAACGGGGCACTCCTCCCACTGCAGTGAAGCAGTGCAGAAGATCCCGGCGCTGGCGCCGGGTCGAGTGCATTAAATGGAGCGTTCATTCGACATGGTCGATGTAATGCAGCGGTGGCGACGTTATCCCCAGTGGGCACAGACAAGACCAGCATCCGCACGCCTGGGGCCTGCCGGTCGTGGTGCAGGTGACCCGGCAGCCAGTGCTGTGGACCCGCTTCATTATTCATCGGCCGCCTGGCGAGGCCCTCTGGACGGGCACTTTCTCTGCCGCGATAAGCATGTGGCCGGGCCCCGTTGTGGCGACCGCTGGCCAACGGCGACCAGCGCGCCGCACCACACGCATTAGTATTGGCGCCGTTTAAGTGCACCCGTGCGCCGGCGCCGGCAGGACAGCTGCGTGGCCCGGATTTCGCCGCGCGGTGGCGGCGCGCGCACGGGAGCCGCGCATCTGCGGGGGCCAGCCGCACCCACGGTGGCCATCGCAAAAAACGCGGACGGGTTGAAAGCAAAAGTGATTTCACCGCCCGAGGCGGACGCGCGCCGACTGGGCGGCGCTCGTTGTCCTGCGCTCTGCCGTCCTGAGCGCACCGTCGCTCGGCGCTCCTGACCGCCGGCCAGCTTTGGCGCACACTTCCTTCTCGGCACTAAACTGGGCTGAATACAAGCATGCAATTGTTTGCTCGTTCAAAGATGCATATCGTCACGTATAATAATAGCTTTGCCGCGGGGGTGCTGGCTGAGCGTGCAAAATGTTGTCTGTGTGCAGCTGTGGTCTCGGCCGGATGGCTTGATGAAGCGGCTGGGCGCTCGTCCACACCCCGCTCAAGAATGCCAAATTGTTGAAGCGCCTTACGCCAAATCACGCACTGCCATTGTTGGGGACATTTTGGAAACGCAAGTCTGGAATGTATGCCGGCGAAAATTCTCTTCTGGAGCGGTTTGCGCCATGGCAGTTTGCCGGAAAATAACCTGTCGGAGAAATTTGAAGATACCGTGGGCATCGCAACGATGAAGGCTACGAGTGTGTGCCATTATTACCTCACAATGGTGTATGGCGGCAGCGTAAGCAAGGTGAGAAGCAGACCTCGATTGTATGGGCCACACTTTGTACCGCTTGATGACATGACCACGCCCCCTCCCCCTCACCCTCTGTACACAGCAAGCCGCGATGGTCAATGTGAAAAGTGTAGTAGGTGCACGGAACCAGCTAATGCAAGCGACTCCGTTTCGCAATTTTTAGCTTCCCGGCACCATACCTATGGGTAATAATGCTGAAGACCAGTGGCGTCGCCACGAAGTTCTTCCAGGGGGCAAGGTTGAAAGGGGGCCTCCTGTTCCCCGAAAGGGGGCCTCCATTGTGTTAGTCTCCTTTTGTTTTTTTAAGCTCTTAGTATGGTTCGGGAATGGGAAACATGATTTCACATTGACGTCTTGTTTGTTCTTTGCATGGTGCATCGTTTACGCAAAACGCAATAGCAATAATCATTTTTCGCTGAGAATTGAGCCATACCAGGGTATAAATAAGTAATATGTGGATAAATACCTGATGTGTATGCCAACTCGCCCCGTCAATTGCCAGTCTCGACCCCCGACTCGATGTATATTGGTACCACTAGATGGCTCTAGCGACTGGGAGGGGGTGGGGTCCGGGAGTGTATCCATGGTGTGCGGACGAGATACACACGTTTGTGTGAGTGGCCGTTTGTGTGCCTCTAAGGAGTGCCGGAGTGAAGGACACGGAACACTGACTGTTCCGTGCCTACGCGGAACAGTTCACTGGTGACCAGGTCTACGGACCCAGCGTGTGCCCAGCGCCCCAGCACACCTGCTGCTACACCGATCGGTTCAGTCCCCCCACCGTACGGAAGGGAAGGAACATGGCGTCCGTGATCGGCGGTGTGGGGGAATTCGATGGCGGAGACTTTGCGGAGTATGTCGAGCGGTTTGACCAATTCCTAGTAGCGAACAGTATATCTGCGGCCCCGAGAAAACGTGCCATATTCGTGAATGTGTGCGGGGTTAAGGTTTACTCCGTGCTGCGAAGCTTGTGCGCGCCAACATTACCGGCCGACAAAACGTACGAGGAGCTGGTTGCCATCGCCCGGGCGCATTTCGCCCCAAAGCCCACCGTTATAATATCAAGGTATCGGTTGAAACGTGCTCAACAGCAGGAAGGGCAGTCGGTGTCAGTGTTTCTGGCTGACCACAAGAGGCTGGCGGCGGATTGTAACTACGGTGACCGACTGCAGGAGCAATTACGTGACCGACTGGTATGTGGTCTGGGTGCTGGTGCCGTGCAGAAGCGACTGCTGCAGGAGGGGGACGACTTCACTCTGGAAAAGGCCGTGCGCATCGCTACGGCCATGGAAACTGCCACGGCAGACCTCCAGACTCTAAGTCCGGGAGCCGTCCCCATCAATCAACTGGATGAGCCCCGCTGGCGAGCTGTGCTGGCGCCCCGCGCTGGGACCGCGAAAATAAGAACTCGGCAAATTCGCACGCATACCGCGGCTCGCGCGTGGGGGTGGCGGCAGCCCGAGCGCCGGCCGAGCGGGCCGCGCGCCGGCGCGATCAGCTGATGCACGGGGAGGGGGGCGCGGCCCCTGTGTCCGATGCGGCCGCACTGACCATCGGCCGGCAGAATGCCCGTACAAGACATATACGTGCAACGTGTCATAAAGTAGGGCACCTACAAAAAGTATGCAGGGCAGTGCATGCGGTGAAAGAAGAAAGTAACCATAATGAAGTCAGCGACATGTATGCAGCGGAAGAGGTGTACAGCATGCATGCTGTCTCTACCACCCGTGCCCCAGAAAAAACACCGCCATACAAGACAACAGTGTGGGTAAACGGTCAGCCTGTGTGTTTCGAAATCGACACGGGTCAAACTATCATCAGCGAGAGGACCTGGAAGCAGTCGCTCGCTGAACCGCAGTTGGAGCCGATGATAGTCACGCTGGTGACCTACACTGGAGACCCCGTCCCGGTGTGCGGAAAACTGAAGGTGGAGGTCCGCTACGGTGATCAGTCGGCGACACTACCACTCACCGTGGCCAAGGGATCTGGACCGTCTCTCCTCGGAAGAGACTGGCTGGCCCACCTGCGTCTGGACTGGTCGTCAATCTACAGGGTGAACGTACCGATCGCTGATGTCCTGAACAAATTCGAACATCTGTTCAGCGATGAGCTGGGATGCTGTGCCGAGACAGCAAGTCTGGACATCGACCCGGCCGTAGCTCCCAAGTTCTTCAAAGCCCGACCAGTCCCTCTGGCGCTCCGACCTCTCGTCGACGCAGAACTGGACCGGCAAATCGCGAGAGGAATTCTACGGCCGGTGAAGACATCAGCGTGGGCTGCCCCACTGGTCACCATCCTGAAGGCCGACAAAAAAATATGTGCGTCTCTGCGGCGGGTACGACCTCACGGTCAATAAAGCGTCCAAACTGGAGCAGTACCCACTCCCGAGAACGGAGGAACTCCTGGTGTCGCTGGCAGGCCGGGACAAATTCAGCAAGATTGACTTGAAAGAAGCCTATCTGCAAGTGCCCCTGGACGCCAAAAGTCAACAGTACATGGTGATCAACACCCATCGGGGTCTGTTCGCGGCGACCCGACTGGTGTACGGAATATCGTCGGGGCCAGCAATTTTCCAGCGTTTAATGGAAAACATCCTGGCAGGTATTCCACACAGCAGTGTTCCTGGATGACGTCTGCGTCACGGAAAAATCAGACACTGATCACAAGCGGAACGTGGAAGCCGTGCAAAAGCGGCTCTCCGAGGCTGGCCTCAAACTAAATGCCAGCAAGTGCTCATGGATGCTGCCAGATGTCACCTACCTGGGGTTCGAAATCAACAAAGATGACGTACACCCCACCAAGGAAAAGGTGAGAGCAGTAGTGGAAGCACCAGCCCCCAAGTGCGTGACGCAGTTGCGATCATACCTGGGGATGCTGCAATGCTACGCCAAGTTCCTGCCAAACCTCCCATCAGTAGCAGAGCCACTGTATGAGCTCTTACGGTCGCAGCAGCCGTGGATATGGGGACCAAGACAAGAGGAAGCCTTCAGCAGCACCAAGCAGCTCCTGGTGCAAGCACCCTGCCTGGCGCATTACGATGTGCAGGCTCCACTCATCATGTCAACGGATGCCAGCCCATACGGTGTGGGCGCAGTGCTGTCTATCGTAGACAAGGCGGGGGCAGAGCGACCCATCTGCTTCGCTTCCCGAAGCCTCTCGGCAGCGGATAATAATTACAGCCAGTTAGACAGGGAAGGACTGGCTGTAGTGTTCGGAGCGAAGAAATTCCACCAGTCGTGTGCGGACGGCAGTTCGTTATCCAAACGGACCTCTCCTCGGACTGCTCGGAAGCAGCAAGCCGCTGCCACTCATGGTATCTCCCCGTATCGTGAGATTCGAATCCCACCTGTCGCTACTCTTCGCCCGCGACCAATCGGCGTGAGAGATTGGCGACGCTATATGACTCGACGGTCGCCGTGTCGTAAAACCAATAACCACCCGGTGAGATGGCGGGTACTGCTCCAGGCGTACCAGTACGACCTGCAGTACTGCTCCGGATCTCAGCAGGCAAACAGCGATGGCCTGAGTCGTCTACCACTGCCCGAGTGTCCCGCAAGCATTTCCGAGGTGGGCGACACAATGCACTTCCTGGAGGCAGTCGACCAGCTTATCAAGGTGGATGAGATCCGACTCCACACTCGGCGGGATCCGGTGCTTGCGACAGTGCACCGGCGAGTGATGCATGGCTGGTCAGAACAAGACCCGGAAACAAACCCAGATCTGCTGCCGTTTCAGCGGCGCAGACACGAGCTAAGTGCTCAGGACGGCGTCCTCTTGTGGGGCTGTCGAGTCGTCGTGCCCAGTAAGCTGCGCAAGACACTGCTGTCGCTGCTCTGCGAGGGACACCCTGGCGTTGTCGGAATGAAGGCCAAGGCCAGAGCTCAGGTCTGGTGGCCAAATCTCGACACGGACATCGAGGGGATGATGCGCTGCTGCCTCAGCTGTCAAGCAAGCCGACCGCAGGCACCGCCTGTCCCGGAAGCGCCATGGGAGTTCCCAGATGCACCCTGGGAGAGAATCCACATGGATTACGCTGGACCGATTGAGGGTCATATGGTGCTGGTGCTCGTGGACGCATACTCCAAGTACATCGCAGCACATCTGACGACGTCTACGGGCGCAGCGACCACAATTGAAAAGCTACGAATGACCTTCGCAGAGCACGGGGTACCAGCTGTGGTAGCAAGTGACAACGCCAAAGCATTCGTCAGTGGTGAAATGAAGCAATTCCTCGCAGCAAACGGAGTGGAACAGGTCTTTTCACCACCGCTGCATCCGAAATCCAATGCACAGGCCGAGTCCGCAGTTAAAGTAGTAAAAACAGGATTAAGAAAACAGGCAAGAAAACAGGCACTGCAGACCAAGTTGAGCAGTGTTGTTTCAGTACCGGACCACACCGCACTCTACGACAGGCGTGACACCTGCTGAGCTTCTGCGGGGCCGCCCGCTGACAACACACCTGGATCGCCTCCATCCTGAGCGAGGCCTACGGGAGCGAGTCCGCAAGCGCCAAGCAGAGCAGACCAGGGCCAACAACCGCCACGCCGTGCCCAGAGCACTAGAGCAAGGCGACCCAGCGTACGTCTACGATGGCGATCGACGGCGGTGGCTTCCCGTTGTGGTGGGAGCCACAATGGGAGGACGCCAATGCGACGTGCAGTTGGACGACGGCAGGAAATTCCGTCGTCACTGGGATCACCTGCGTCCCCGAGCGGTCCGCAACCGACAAGAGATGCCCAGCCAGGAGCCCCCGGAGCAGAGTCGACCGCTGTTGGAGGAACGTGCAGCAGACAGCAGTCCGGCGAGCACCCCTCCAACGGGTACCAATCCGGCAGCTACAGCAGGTCCTGAACTGACAGACCCTGAGGTATCACAGCACGCCAGCCCAGACATCCTAAATGACAATGTGGCCGGTCATGTTCGTCGCTCGTCTCATGTTGTGCGAAAGACTAGTCTGATCCATATCTCATGGAGTATACCGGGTGCAAGGCTATGGTGGAGGGATGATGTGTATGCCAACTCGCCCCGTCAATTGCCAGTCTCGACCCCCGACTCGATGTATATTGGTACCACCAGATGGCTCTAGCGACTGGGGGGGTCTGGGAGTGTTCCCATGGTGTGCGGACGAGATACACACGTTTGTGTGAGTGGCCGTTTGTGTGCCTCTAAGGGGTGCCGGAGTGAAGGACACGGAACACTGACTGTTGCCTATACGGAACAGTTCAATACCTAAGTGCCAAAACCAACCAATGTCTTAATGCTTTCTCGACCAGAAGAATCTTCCCGCTGGCCTCTAGATTGCAGCGAGCTGGCGAGGCTGCTGCTGCATATCTTAAAGATATTTCCCATTGATGAACCCCAGTCTAACTGAATATAGCTAGATTCATCACTACTGTTAGTCATTTCCACCAGCTTGATGTCATAAGCAAGCTTAAAGGATCATTTATCTGTCCTAGGACGACAATTTCGTGAAGGTGACAGCGAGAAGTGAATTGAATTGGTTTTCTGATCGCCATCTTAGGGATTTATTGATTTCATAACATTTTGTGCTGGCTGCAAGGCACCTGGCACACAAGCTAAAAGAAAATAAATTTTCAGCGAATAAATTAACGGCAAGAACAAGCATTGAACAGCAATGCATAAATGACAATGCAACAATGGCAATGCATACATAATGCTAAAACTTCAAATTCCAAGCCGTCACGCCCATGGTTTTGGCTGTGCTGTATCGTTTTGTAAATAACGTTGAAAAGGTATATTTCTAAAAATAATTCGGGGACCTGTGGCGTACATATATTTGCATCAAGGGGGAGGTGGGCAAACGGATCTGGCAGGGGCCCACCTAACCCCATTGAAAAAGTCCTCGGATTTAAACCATTATTTTGTAAAATGGGACCTTTTTTTAATTATAATAATTAGTGACCAGCTGAATTGTCCTGTAGAGGGGCCTAATCTACCACTATCATTTCTGATTCGTCGGATTTCAACCCTAACTCTCCCACCCTGTTCTATGGTTTTATTTTGGTATCCTTGATAAACCTCCTCGTACTGCTGAAATTATACGTACACAAATCACTAAGATGTAAAATTACCCAATTTCAAGCATTCCAAGTCACAGCGCCCGGTCGCCGCGACGCGAACGTTCGTGCACGTCCACACCAATCTTGCGCATTCGGCGTATTCGCCACATTTCGTGCGATGCTACGGTTTCTGCTAGGCCTACGTTTTGCTAATTGCTGCCACATTATAAACTTGTGCCATATTTGACGTGACGGAATGCTTTGTATGGGCGTTCGTTGCGAAATTTCATTTAAGTATATTCGATCATTAGTTACCTACTTCCCACATTTTCTGGTGGTTAAGGAATTCGGATAACCGTTGTGCTTTGATGCAACTCATATATTTGATTGGCTATCGAGCCGAGGCCCTGCCTCAGTGTTCTTTATTGGACCCGTTGTGTCTTTCTTCGTCTAAGGATGTGTCTTAGGGCTCCAATCTATTTTTGTTAGGGGTCCAACACATTTTCGAAATCCCTGCTCGTTTTAAGGGTTTTGTTGCTTTTTTGTGCGCCGATGATTTTTTTCGGTGTCGGGGCGTTTTCGAAGCTCCCGATGTGTTTCTTTAGTGCCCGGTCTTTTTGTTCGTTTTGGGACCGTGTTGTTTTTTGCGGCCCCAGCCTCTTGTTCAGGCCCTTGTGCGGTCTCATGGTCCCTGTGTGCCTTGAGAGCCTCCCGTGTATTTTTAGAGCTCCCGGCATGTTTATTTAGGGCTGCAACGCATGTTTTATGGCCCTGTCGCCTTATGCGAGACTGTGCGCTTTGGAGGGCCAGTTGCAGTTTCGGCCTCCGTTGTGCTCTTAGGGTCCCCACTGTGTTTATTTGGGGCTTCTGACGCACATTGTGGGGCCCCAGTGCGAATTTGGGGCTTCGGTGCGATTTTTCTGGGTCCCAGCGCGATTTATGGGGCCCAAGCTCGTGGTTCCGGGGACCCAACGCCAGTTTTCTGGGCTCAACGCGATTTTTGTAAATATTTTCTGAATTTTCATTAAAGTTCGAATCCCGGTCTGATTTTTCGAGCCCATGGCGCCATGTTTTTGTATCCCACCTTGATTTTTCGAGCTCCGGTATGTTTTTTCGGGGCCATACGCGATTTGTGAGGGCATCTCTAGTGATATGTTCGGTGCTCCAGAAACATTTTCCTGACCCGGACATTGGTTTTTTTTAATCCCTTCTTATTTTGGAGGTCTCTGGCTGGATTTTTTTCAGATGCCGATGCGATTTTTTTGGGTCACACTGTCCTTATGTGGGGCCCCAGACACCAATTTTTGGGAGCCCGACGTGAATTTGTTATGCCCAAACCGAATGTTTGGGACTACCGATGGCAATTGTGGGTCACGAGCGCGATATTTTGGGGGACCGGTTCGAGTTTCCGGGGCGCGTTGTACTTAGCTGTGGCCCCAATGCGATTTTGGTGGTTCCTATTGCGAATGTTCCGGCCTAGGAGCGAGTTTTCGTGGGCTCACCGTATTTATTTGGAGCTATCTGTGCGAATTCTGGTGGACCGACGCGAATTGGTGTGGCCCCAGCGCGACTTTTGGGGGCCCCGTCACGATTCTTGGGAGCTTATCCCTCTCAGGAGTGAGGGGGCATTTGCCCCTTTGATATGCCACTGCGGCCAATGAAGGAGGTTTTATTGTTCAGCCAATGGTATCTTTCGGAGTAGAAAAGCCCTCCGGGTAATTTTTTTTCTCAAAATCTGTTAATTTTCCGGTGCTGGGGTCGATACGACCGAGTATCAGTGTGAACTTTTTGGACATAGAGGTCTATTTTTGTAATGTTTTTGTGCGATATTTTTTGGTTCCGGTACGACTCTTCGGTCTCCCGGTGCGATTTTTTTCCGGTGCCCTGTCACGTTTCTCAGGGGCCCAACGGGTTTTTGGGGACTTCAACCCGATTTTTCAGGCCGCAGAGTGACACTCCGGTTAAGAATTGGTTTTGGGGGCAGCTGCAACTTTTTGAGCCCCGGCACGACCTTTTGGGCCCCCAGTGTGATTTTCTAGGGCTGCGACGCGACTTTTTTAGTCCAATGTGACCGTGTGGGCTCGGACGTCATTTGATTGGATCCCTAGCGCGAGTTGTATCGGCCTTGACACTTTTTTGGGGTCCAATATGTTTTGGGGCTTTTGGTGGCATCACTGGCGCCCCAGAGTGATTTTCCATGTCCGGATTGTTATTCGTTGCTCCGGCTTCATTTGTTTTGGTTCCAATGGACTGTTGGGGCACGGGACGACCTGTCGTGCCCCTGACTGATTTGCATGGTCCGGGCTTGACTTTTTGGTACCCTCGTGATTGTGATACCGCGTGATTTTCAGGGGCCCCGGCCGGACCTTTCGGAGGCCATATCGTGATTTTCAAGTACCCCGGCAAGACTCCTACTATTTCTGAGGAGCTTCATCTTGCAAATTATAGACCTTCTCTTGCGTCTTAGGGGTCTCGTCTCATTTCCTGGAGCCTGTTTACCGGATTTGGATGTCTCCTCGTGTGTCCTACCCTGCTCCATATTCAATGGTCCTCGTCTCCCGTCTTTGAGGGCCTCCTCTTACATCCTGGGGCTCCTTTAACATGGCATGGCTCTCATGTTACAGGGGCATTCTCTGCCAAATTAGGGGCCTCCTGTCACGCCTCGTGGGCCTACTCCTTTGTCTTGGCAAAGCCCTACCCGTCTTGAGAGGATATTCAATTTTGGAAACCTCACCTCCTTCCATACTTGCTACCATTCCCATCTTAATGGCCTCCTCTCATTTCCTGGGAACTCTCTCCAGTCTTCGGGGGCTCATTCGGTCCTGGAGACCTCCTACTCCGTCTTGAGGGACTCCTCTCGAGTCCGGTAGGGGCCTCTTTTTCTCTTCTAGAGGATTTTTTTCTCTCAAATTAGGGGCCTCCTCTCACGTCTTGGAGGTCTCCTGCTTTGCGTTTTGATTCGATATTTGCCCATCTTAAGGGTGGCCTCTCATCTCCTGGTGGACGCCTCTTCTCTCCCAGGTGCCTCCTCTTCCAAATTACAGGCAACCTTTTCTAGCTCAGTGCCCTTGCCATTTCCTGGAGACCTTCTTACCCGTCTTGGAGCCTTCTTTCCCGCCTGGGAGCCATCTCTCTTATCCAATGGTCTTCCTCTCCTATTTTAGAGGTCTCCTCGTTCATCATGAGGTCCTATTTCCAATAGTGTGTCGTCCTCTTCCGAATTAGGTGCTTCCTGCCACGTCTCTGGATCATCCTTTTCTATCTTGGTGGAACCTTACCCGTTTTGGGGGCTGCTTTTGCGTCTGCGAAGCCCCATCTCATGTCCACTGGCTTTCTGTTCCGTCTTAGGCCCTTCTCTCATTTTCTGGGGCCTCCCTTCCCCTATTGGGGCTTCCTTTACAATCCTGGGGCCTCCATGCCAATTTTTGGCATTCTCTTGATTTATGGGCCTCCTATCCTCTCCTAGGTGATTCCTTTTCAAATTAGGGGCCTCCTCTCACATCTTGGAGGCCTCCTCATCTGTGTTTGGAGCCTAATTATCCTCTTAAAAGGGTGCTTTTGCGTCCTAGTCCCAGATCTTCTCTCCTAGGGTCCTCCTCTTCCAAAATGTGGGCATCATCTAGCTAGTCTCAGTGGCCTTCTCTCATTCCTGCCGAGACCTTCTCATCCATCTTGGGTCCCGCTCTTGCGTCCGGATAATTTTCTCCTATAATATGTCCTTATTTTCTGTTGTACATTTCTATTTATCCTCCTTCCATCTTGGGGGCCTCGTTTTCTAACTTAAGAATATACTGCCATCCATCGGAAGCCTTCTTGTCTAACCTGGGTGGCTTCTTGCCCGTTTCGGTGGCATCCTTTTCGTCCTGGGGGCCTCCTTCCAATATCTGTCCTACGTCTCTTATAGGGACCTGATTAGATTTCCTGGGGGCCTCGTTGTCAGTCTTGGGTCCTCCTTGACAGCATGATTTTCAGCCCCGTCGGCCTCCTTGCTCACCTTTTATCCTGTGCATTTCCGGATAGGGGCCTCCTCAAATTTTAGGGGGCCCCAGTCTCACGGAAGGGGCGTCTGTCCCTGCTGCCCCGACCCCCCGGTGGCGACACCCCTGCCGATGACGACCATTTTCGCTTCCCATGCGGCCACGAGTGGCGCGTGGTATGTGCACCGAGAGCGACCGCACCGGCAAGGGTGCCTATTGCCGTGGCCATACGACGGTATTTGCTTCACGGCCATTCGTCCGGCGGCCGGTAAGCTGTGGCTCGTCGATTCTGGCGTTCAGTGCACGGAAATGTGTCAAATTCCATTGCCAAAGTAGCCCCCAGTGGTAAATTGGAAGGGTAAAATTAAGAGACGTGAGTAAACTTGGCTTATGCCCCCAACATATATAAGCCACTTGAGCCTAACCGCTGGGTTCTAGCAGAGAAAAAGGTCCCGCCATTCAGGTATCGCGAATTTAGATTTTCCGCCCATCTGCCGGCCAGCACCTACCACGGCTGCACACAAACGACGGATCCAGAACAATGTATCTACACAAAAGTAACAAACGGACATACAGAGGTTGTCATACACTTAGTTTCTGGCCATCCTCTTCACGTCCCCTCCCCCCTCACCATCTTCTCCAGGGTCCCCTGGAAGCTGGTGTACTGGATCGTCGCCCTGTTGCTCCTCTTCCCCAGCAGTGTCATCAGTGCCTCGCCGTACTCAGCAGCGGTCTTCTGTTTTCTCTTCCCTGTCTCAGGAACGGTGATTTGTACCTTGAAGAGAGGATGGATCTTGGGGAGGAGGGTGGAGCTGTCCCTGGCAAACAGCATCTCGGACTTCATCCTCTTCACCTTCTCCTTGTCCTCCAGATCCTCCCTGGCCAGATACGTATCCACTTCACTGGCGTCAGTGAAAGGTCCCCCCTTGGACTTGAGGAAGTCCAGGATGTCCAGCCTTCTCTCTTCCTTCCTCTTGGCTAGCTCCTGCTTCTCATCAGATCCCTTCTCCTGATTCCTCTTCATCTTCTCACTCCACATCAGCTTCAGTTCCTTGACATCCTCCATCTCCTTCTTGTAGCTTCGGAAGTTGTCCGGCTTGCCTTCTCTCAGGGCCTGGGTCTTCTGGAGTATGATGGACCTGCTCACTGCGTTCAGGTTCTTGAGCTTCTCCAGCATGTGGTCCACCTTACCACAGATCCTCTCCATTCCAATGTTATGGACTGGAGTGTCATCTATGTTGACTACCTGCTCCCGGATGGGAAACTGAGGAGGGAAGGCTTCCTGATCTATGCCATAATCCCTTCGCTGCCTGGCCAGCACAGCCCTCAGCTCTGCCATGGTGAGGTTTGCCGGCTTGATCACCTCCTCCCTGTGCTGCACTGCCATGCCGACCACGGCCTCCACCACCTCCTGGCCGTAGTTCTCCTTGACGCCGGTGAACAGGTCCTGTCCCACCCCATCCAGCATGGACCTGACACAGCTGAAGAACTCCATGTCCACAGGTCTCGCCATGCTGCTGTAGAGTCCCTTGTAGAACGCGGTGAGGCTGCTGTGGGTGGCCCCCTCCTGGATAGTGATGGCGTAAAAGGGCTCCACCAGGTGCAGGCCGAGGGTGGCCCACACCACCAGGACAGCCTTCAGGTAAGGCAAGTCCATGACCTCCCTGACCAGACAGGCCAGTCTGTTGTTGATGCGGGAACTGCTCCAGGAAGTCGCTGATGTTGTCGAAGTTGTAGATGGTGATGGCCACGGCCTTGGACAGGCAGCCAAACCTGGCGTCCTTGTAGCAGAACAAGTTCCCCTCCAGGTCCCTCTCCTTCAGGAAGACCGTGTACTCTTTGTTCCGGTTCCATGGTTTGTGACTGTATTCTGAAGCGACCAAACGCAGGATCATATTGAGAGCCTGCCCTGCCAGACTGGAGTTCTTGGAGTCATAGTCTAGATCCACCATAACACCCTTCACTACTTGCTCCGTCTTCATGTCTGACTCCACCAGCCTCATGACCTTATTCATTCCAGCAGCGAATCCCAGGGTGGTGTGTGTGCCGCAAAATATTTGGCCCGCTTTTGTCTCCAGACTGTGCATCTCTGCCATCAGTGAGGCAGTCCGCTTGTTGTGTTCAGTACTGTCGGCAATATGCGTGTCCACCTCCTTGTACAACTCCGCAGATGTCATGCCCTTGCACGCCGCCATGATCTCCATGCCCATGTCGACCTGCATGGCGAAATCCTCAGCCTTTTCGCCGTAGATTGGAAGGATTGGAATGGGCAGAGGACAGCTCTGGCCCACGTGCAGTCCCTGGACAATGAACTGCCCGACCGTTTTCTTGCTGGTGCTGTCTCGCTGGTGCTTGATGTTGCTGCCTCCCTGGCTCGCACCTTTGCTACTTCCCGCGCCACCAAGTTTCTCAGACATTTTTCTGAAAAAAGGCATTGCGTTGTCATTGATTTCATTTATGCCGTATTTCATTCGTAATTTACAAATGAAGGAACAGGCTTTAAAGTGAGCGGAACTTATCCAGATCTTACGGCGAATACGTTGGACCTCTTGCGCCGAAATTCGATCTTTCTAAGCGCTGAAATTTAGCCACACTGCCCCGAGAATCAGCTTCTCCTCGGGACACTGGCGACGGGAGGGGAGGGGGAGGATCACCACCATTTAGTCGCAAAGTCTGCCGCTCAATGGCAACCGACAACAGGCGACCGGAGGTGCGGTCAGCCAATTTCCATTATGCCGAGTTTCGGCGCAGAGCTGCCACGGCGAATACCTGCGACGAGATTTCAGCACAGGGCCACTACGGCGGATATCGACGTCGAAATATTTGCACAGCCGCCACTATGGCGGATATAGGTATCCACCGCAACGCGTATTTTTTCCAATCTGGCCCTCGTGTCACAAGAACAGGTTGATTTTCGGCGAAACGCGGCTAAATTTTGGCGGAGGGTGATTGACTTTCAATTCGGGGCAATATCGCACATAAATTCGGCGCAGGAGGTTCAAAGTATCCGCCGTAAAAATCGAAATATTCCATACTGCCCGACGCCCGTGGTAGGTGAACAATGCCTTGGCTCATCCTAAAAATGACCGCTCCAAGGCCTAGCGGGGTGCGAAATCTCTCTCCCCATTCCCCCAAGTGAAATTTCCTTAGACGGGGCTTTGGTGCAGACCGTACGGCGTACGTTCTGCTCCAAAGTTTTGAAACGTTCCATAGAAAAAGTGAATAAATTAAAAAAGGGAAATAACTGAGAACACGCGTTCTGAGAGCCGTAAAATCTGCCCCCTCGCCAAATGTACGGCGTTAGTTTGTTTCCGACTATTTACAGCCCATGTCGCACACGCGCCAAATTAAATTCTTATAACGCAATCGTTAAGTAAACGGTTGTTTCTTGAACACAGATATTTCAGATGCCTTAGATGCCTGCTTTCAGATGCCTTAGGAAATGGTTCCGCAATCAATAGAAATATATGTGTTATATGGTCAGGATACATTTCTACTGTAAAGCCATTTTGACGTACGCCATTCCTGGCCTTCTGCCCCATGTGTTCCCAACTGATCGTCAAATGTGATTTATTCATGGCGGGCACTTTATTTAAACCAATGAAACAATTTTATAGCCAGAGTGGCTTATATATACCCCTGGAATCAGGTAGTACCACTCATGTCATCTGATTTTCATCTTCAGCTTTTCGGCCTAGTTATCACCGTGGGCTACCAAAGGGGTGGGGGAGAGCGATTTTTAGAGGCGTGTCCGACCATAGCGGTCATTTGTGTCGCCTTTAAAGCGAGTGCGTTTTGTAAGCAAAGCTCAGGCAAGTGTGCATTAAGGGATTTATACGTTATAGTGTGCGTGATGTTTTTGGTGCTGAAGGCAGAAGGCTGGGTGGGAGACTTCTCCCGAATATATAAATGGTTTTAGTTTTACTTTACTCCGAAAAATAATTTGTAGCTGGGGTGGATGGGGGTAGGTGATTTTGAGTGTGACGAGAAAGTTAATTTTGTCAGGGCGCCGGCATTAGCATACGCTTATCGAAGAGCACGGAGAGGTCTTTACCGTGCGAACAAGGAGGTAATTGTCCACCCAACCTATCACGTCGGCCGCCGCATTTTAGTTGTTAGTAGAGGGTTAGTTTTAGCAGGTCACGCAGGGTTGTCAATGGGGCTAGTACGGTGTTTGACAATTCGGCTAATCTGCGTCTGCTGTCGCCAGAAAGGTCAGTATATATGTTAACCAATGGCAGCGGCAGATTTGAGCGCAACCCGCTCATCGGCCACCCTTGGGCCCCTGGCCGGCCCAGTTTTGGCACGACCGCAACGCATCCGAGCCCATTTGCCGGCCGACGCTTCCAGCTACTTTCTCCCGGTGCTCCTGGAACGTGCTTGGCGCCCCGCACATGAGAGAGTCATTTGCACCGTCTTTAAAGCGGGTGTGTTCTGGGAACGAAGTTAGAGCAACTGTACATTTATAAAAAGTGGAGTAATACATAATAGTGTGTGTGTGCGTACCCTATTGCGGTAGGGTTCTTTCAGACCCAAATCTGTAAGGGGCGGATTCCGCCCCATCCTATGATCTCGCAATCCATTGGCCTAATTTCAAACCTGAATAGCTTAGTTTAATTTCACTGGTCTAATCTATGCTTCTTATTCTCAAAGTTTCGAAACTTTCCCGAGGGCCAAGTCGAACGACCAAAAAACAGATATGGCAATGGGCGTGAAGTATTTTGGACTGCATTTGTATTTTACACCGGTACAATTGTCCATGATTTGACGTAAGTCATCCTTATTGGTCCAAAGCACCATGCGATGTCCATAAATACACATGCATAACAGCCAATTGCGTGGCTATGACCCTGGGAGGTGATATTATTTGTTCTTTGCTGCTGGTCTTCCTTCGCAGTCAAAGCCACAAATACCCATCATTTTATCATTATCACATAATATTAATACATTCCATGAGGTTTTGTCAAGTGGCGTCGCCAGTAAATTACGCTATGGAATTCTGAGAGGCATGAGCGGGAACGTTGCTACATGTATTGCCCATTTAAAAAATTGTCTGGACCCGCCACTGAGAAAAATCTCCATGATTGCGCCACGGGTTTCCAGTATAATCTCGGAATCGATGTGTACTTGTGGAGGTCCAGTCTCATATTCCAACATTTACAGCTGGTTTAATATTCTACCAATGTATCTTCCTTGGATGCACCTATGGCAAGGGCGTCGCCACCGGGGGGGCAGCGGAAGCAATCGCCCCCCGCCGTGAAACTGGGGCGCCCCCCTGAAATTTGAGGAGGCCCTATCCGCAAATGCACAGCAAAAAGGTGAGCAGGGGCCGACGGGACAGAAGATCATGCTGTCAATGAGGCCTCAAGACTGACGAGGCTCCCAGGAAATATAATCAGGTCTCTATAAGAGACGTAGAACAGAGATTGGGAGGAGGCCCCCAGGACGAAAAAGGGGCCCCCAGACGAAAAGGAGGCACCAGGACGAAAAGGAGGCCCCCAGGACGAAAGGAGTGCACCCAAGGACAAAAAGGAGGCCCCCAAGACGTAGAACAGAGATTGGGAGGTGGCCCCCATGATGAAAAGGAGGCCCCCAAGACGAAAAGGAGGTCCCCAGGACGAAAAGGAGACCCCCAGGACAAAAAGGATGCCCACAGGACGCAAAGGAGGCCCCCAAGACGTAGAACATAGATTGGGAGGAGGCCCCCAGGACGAAAAGGAGGTCCCCAGGACGAAAAGGAGGACTCAAATAACCAACCAACCCCCAGGACGAAAAGGTGGCCCCCAGAACGAAAAGGAGGCCCCCAGGACGAAAAGGAGGCCCCTAAGACGTAGAACAGAGATTGGGAGGTGGCCCCCAAGAGAAAAGGAGGTCCCCAGGACGAAAAAGGAGGCCCCCTAAGACGAACAGGTAAGTGAGGTCCCCAGGACGAAAAGGAGGCCCCCAGGACGAAAAGGAAGGGAGGCCCCTAAGACGTAGAACAGACATTGGGAGGTCCCCATGACGAAAAGGAGGCCCCCAAGACGAAAAGGAGGTCCCCAGGACAAAAAAGGAGGCCCCCAGGACGAAAAGGAGGCCCCTAACAGAGATTGGGAGGTGGGCCCCCAGGACAAAAAGGAGGCCCCCAAGACGTAGAACAGAGATTGGGAGGAGGCCCCCAGGACGAAAAGGAGGCCCCAGAACGAAAAGGATGCACCCAAGGACGAAAAGGAGGCCCCCAAGACGTAGAACAGATATTGGGAGTAGGCCCCCAGAACGAAAAGGAGGCCCCAAGACGTAGAACAGAGATTGGGAGGAGGCCCCCAGGACGAAAAGGGGGCCCCCAGGACGAAAAGGAGGTCCCCAGGACGAAAAGGAAGCCCCAAGACGCAGAACAGAGATTGGGAGGAGGCCCCCAGGACGAAAAGGGGGCCCCCAGGACGAAAAGGATGCCCCCAGGACGAAAAGGAGGCCCCAAGGACGAAAAGGATGCACCCAAGGACGAAAAGGATGCCCCCAAGACGTAGACGAGATTGGGTGAGGTCCCAAAAGGCCAGGACGAAAAGGAGGCCCCTAAGACGTAGAACAGAGACGTGGCCCCCATGACGAAAAGGAGGCCCCCAGGACGAAAAGGAGGCCCAGGACGAAAAGGATGCCCCCAGGACACAAAGGAAGCACCCAAGACGTAGAACAGAGATTGGGAGGAGGCCCGCAGGACTAAAAGGAGGCCCCAGGACGAAAAGGAGGCCCCCAGAACGAAAAGGATGCACCTAAGGACGAAAAGGAGGCCCCTAAGACGTAGAACAGAGATTGGGAGGTAGCCCCCAGAATGAAAAGGAGGCCCCAGGACGAAAAGGAGGCCCCCAGTACGAAAAGGAGGCCTTCAGGACGGAAAGGATGCCACCGATACGGGCAAGAAGCCACCCAGGTTAGACGAAAAGGCTTCCGATGGGTGGCAGGATAGTCTTAATTTGGAAAACGAGGCCCCCAAGACGGAAGAGGATGCCCCTGCAATATAAAATTAAGACATGATAGGGGAGATTTCACCGGACGCAATAGGGGCCCCAAGACGGTTAAGAAGGTCTCCGCAGGAATGAGAGAAGGCCACCGAGACCAGCCAGATGAGGCCCATATTTTGGAAGGGGAGGACCCTAGAAGAGAAGATCTAGGACTAGGACGCAAAAGCACCCTGCTAGGAGGATAATGAGGCTCCAAACACAGATAAGGAGGCCCTCATGACTTGAGAGGAGGCCACTAATTTAAAAAATTAGTCACCTAGGAGAGGGTAGGAGTCCCCAGAAATCAAGAGAGTGTCAAAAATGGCACGGAGGCAACCAGGATTACAAAAGAGGCCCCAACACCGGAAAGGAGGCCCCAGAATATGAGAGGAGGCCCTAAGACGGAAAAGGAAGCCAGTGGATATGAGATGAGGTTTCGGAGACGCAAAAGCAGGCCCCAAACAGGTGAGGTTCCACCGAGGTAGAAAAGGACGATCCAGAGACGTGGCAGGAGGCACCTAATTGGGAAGAGAATGACACAAGATTGGAAATGAGACCCCATGATGAACGAGGAGGCCCCTAAAATATGAGAGAAATGCCATTGGATAAGAGAGATCGCTCCCAGGCGGAAAAGAAGGCTCGAAGAGGGCTTAGAAGGTCCCCGGGAAATAACAAGGACACTAAGATAGGAAAGGTTGCCAGTAATTTGGCAGAGGAGGCGCCTGGGAGAGAAGAGGAGTCCACCAGGAGATAAGAGACCACCCCTAAGATGGGTAAAGATCGAATCCACACGCAGAGCAGGAGGCCCCCAAGACGTGAGAGGAGGCCCCTAATTTGAAAAAGAAGGCCTCTAGAAGAGAAATGAGGCACCTGCCGGACTCGAGAGGAGTCCCTCAAGAAGGAGTAGGTCTCTAGGACCAAATGAGACCCCGAAGACTGGAAAGAGTTCCCAGGAAATGAGAGGAGGCCCTTAAGATGGGAGTGGTAGCAGGTATGGAAGAGGTGAGGTTTCCAAAATTGAAGATCCCTCAAAACGGTTAAGGCTTTGCCATGATAAAGGAGGAGGCCCACGAGGCGTGGCAGGAGGCCCCTAATTTGGCGGAGAATGCCCCTCGAAGATGAGAGCAAGCCCCATGCCTTGTTAAAGGGTCCCCAGAATGCAAGAGGAAGCCCTCCAAGACGGGAGAGGAGGACCATTGAATATGGAGGAGGGTAGGATACACAAGGAGAAGTCGAAAACCAGTAAATAGGCTCTAGGAAATGAGACGAGACCCTTAAGACGCGACAGGAGGCCTATAATTTGCAAGAAGAAACCATTAAGAAATAGTAGGAGTCGTGTCGGGGTACTTTAAAATAAGGATATGGGTCCCAAAAGATCCGGCCGGGGCCCCCGCAAATTATGCTGAGCCTGGGGTACCAAAACTTCACGCCCGGACCACGAAAATCATGCCAGGGACACGACAGGTCGTACCGTGCCCCAACAGTCTGATTGGGACCAAAACAAATGAAGCCGGAGCAACGAAAAACAATCCGGACATGGATAATCACTTTGGGGGCCAACAATGACGCCAAAAGCCCCCAAAGCGCATTGGACCCCCAAAACGTGTCGAGGCCGCTATAGCTCGCGCTAGGGATCCAAGAAAATGACGTCGGTGCCCAAAAGATCACATTGGACTCAAAAAAGTCGCGTCGCAGCCCTTGAAAATCACACTGGAGGCCCAGAAGGTCGCGCCGGGGCCCCAAAAGTTGCAGCTGCCCCAAAAATCAATCCTTAACCGGAATGTCACTCTGGGACAAAAAAAAACTCCTTCAGTGGCCGCAGTACTATATGAAAGGGGCACATTCCCCCTCCATCCTGAGAGGGATAAGCTCCCAAGAATCGTGCCGGGGCCTCAAAAATCGCGCTGGGACCACCAAAATTCGCGTCGGTCCACCAGAATTCGCGTATGGGTCTCCAAATAAATACGGCGAGCCCCGGAAGACTCGCTCCGAGGCCCGAAAAATTGCAACAGGAACCGCCAAAATCGCGTTGGGGCCACAGCTAAACACAATGCGTCCCACAAACTCGAACCAGGCACCTCAAATATCGCGCTCGGGACCCACAATTCCCATCGGTAGTCCCGTCGAGGCTCTCAAAAATTGGCGTCTAGGGCCACACGTAAGCACAGTGTAACCACAAACACCGGATCGGTATCCGAAAAAAATCAAGCTGGAGCCCTCCAAAATAAGGAGGGATTCCAACAACTAGATGCCCAGGTAAAAAAAATGGCTCTGGAGCACCGAACATATTATCAGATGCCTTCTCAAATTGCGTACGGCACCGAAAAACAAACCGGATCTCGAACAATCGAGGTTGGATACAAAAACATGGCGCCAAGGGCTCGAGAAATCAGGCCGGGACTCGGACTTTAAAAAATCAGAAAGGATCCACAAAAATCGTATTGAGCCCAGAAAACTGGCGTTGGGTCTCCGGAACCACGCGCCTGGGCGCGATAAGCCGCTCTGGGACCTAGAAACATCGTACCGAAGCCCCGAAATTGTACTGGGACCCCACAAGTGTGCGTCAGAAGCCCAAAATAAACACATCGGGATCCAAAGAGTACAACGGTGGCCGAAAATACAACTGGCCCTCCAAAGCGCACAGAGTCTCACAAAAAGCGACGGGGCCTTAACACACGTTGCAGCCATAAATATACATACCTGGATGTCTAAAAAATACACCGGAAGCTCTCAAGGCACACAGGGGTCATGGTAACGCACAAGAGCCTGAAAAAGTGGCTGAGGCCGCAAAAGGCAACATGGTTCCAAAACAAACAAAAGGACCGGGCGCTAAATATACATCGGATCTTCGAAAACGCTCTGACACGTCAAAAAATCCTCGGTGCACAAAAATGCAACAAACCCTAAAACGAGCAGGGGGTTCGAAAATGTTTCAGGCCCGTAACAAAAATGGATTGGAGCCATAATACACAATCATAGAGCAAGAAAGACGCAATGGGTCCAAAAAAGAATGCTGAGGCAGGGCCTCGGTTCGGTAGCCAATCTGGGAGGATAGCAGCAAAGATATGAAGTGCATCAAAGCTCAACGGAAAGCGCATTTCATAGCTACCAGAAAATGTGGGAAATAAGAAACTAATGATCGAATTTAATGAACCGACTTTTCGCAGCGAACGCCCATACGAAGCATTCCATGACGTCAAATATGGCGCAAGTGTATCATGTGGCAGCAATTAGCAAAACGCAGAAGGCCTCGCAGAGGCCGTATCATCGCACGAAGTGTAGCGAATGCACCGAATACGAAAGATGGGTGTGCACGTGCACTGACGTTGCCGTCGCGGCGACCGGGTGCTATGCACTGGAATGCCTGAAATTGTGAAATTTTGTATTTTAAAGTGGTGGGTAATACATTTTAAATTGAAGTTGTGGGCCTAATACATCTTCGAAACCCTGCTCGTTTTAGGGCTTTGTTGCTTTTTTGTGCACCGAGTATGTTTTACGTGGATCGCGTTTTACGGGGCGTTTTCGAAGATCCCGATGTGTTTATTTATCTCCCGGTCGTTTTGTACGTTTTGGAACCATGTTGTCTTTTGTGGCCCCAGCCTCTTTTTCAGGCCCTTGTGCGTTCTCCTGGCCCCTGTGCGCCTTGCGAGCTTGCAGTGTTTTTTTTTTTAGAGCTCCCGAGATGTTTATTTAGGACTGCAACGCATGTTTTAAGGCCCTATCGCTTTTTGGGATACTCGGTGCGCTTTGGAAGGTTAGTTGTATTTTCGGGCACCGTTGTACTCTTAGGGTCCGGCTGTGTATATTTGGGGCTTCTGATGCACATTTGTGGGGCCCCAGTACGATTTTGGGGCTTCGGTGCGATTTTTCTGGGTCCCAGCGCGGCTTATCGCGCCCAGGCGCGTGGTTCCGGAGACCCAACGCTAGCTTTCTGTGCTCAACGCGATTTTTGTGGATCTTTTCTGGGGTTTTTTAAAGTCCGAATCCCGGCCTGATTTTTTCGAGCTTCTGGCGCCATGCTTTTGCATACCACCTCGATTTTTCGAGATCCGGTATGCTTTTCGGTGCCATACGCAATTTTTGAAGGCATCTGGAAAAAAAATGTTCGGTGCCTCAGAGCCATTTTCCTGACCCGGACATTTATTGTTGGAATCTCTCCATTTCTGGAGGGCTCCAGCTTGATTTTTTTGGGATACCGATCCGGTTTTGTGGTATAGGTGTAATTGCAGCAGTGTGAGGTAACTTATCAAGGTACCAAAAGAAAACCTTAGAACTAGGTGGTAGAGTTGGGGTTGAAATCCGACCAATCAGAAACCATAGTGGTAGATTAGGCGCCTCCACAGGACAATTTAGTTGATAACTAATTATATTATTTCGAAATGGCCCCTTTGACAAGATAGCGGTCGAAATCCAAGGACTTTTTAATGGGCGTAGGTGCCCCCCCCCCCCCCCGCCCCTGCAAATCCGTTTGCCCCCTCCTGCTTGACGCAAATATAGGTACACCACTGGTCCCTCAATAATGTTACGAAACATACGCCCATGGAGCAAAACCAACATTGAGGGGACAAATTACCCCTCACAAGCATACAATACAACATCCATGCCCCATATACAATGGGATGAATGATATTTTAAATGCATTTTATTCCAACAAACTTCTTTTCTGTTATTACAGCCTGCATGATTAGAGCTTCTCAGCTTCCATACCTTCTCAAAGTCATTTACAAAACGGTACAGCACAGCGAAAACGATGGCCGTGACGGCGTGGAATTTGAAGGTTTGGATTATGTATGCACTGACATTGTTGCATTGTTGCATTGTCATTTATGCATTGCTGTTCAATGCTTGTTCTTGCCGTGAATTTATTCGCTGAGGATATATTTTAGCTCGTGTGACAGTTGCCTTGCAGCCAGCACCAAATGTTATAAAAATAAACAAATTCCTAACATGGCGCTCAGAAAACCAATGCAATCCACTTCTCGTTGTCACCTTTGCGAAATTGTCGTCCTATGACTGATAAATGATCGTTCAAGCTTTGCTTATGACATCAAGCTGGTGGGAATAAATAACAGTAGTGATGAATCTAGCTATATTCAGTTAGACTTGGAGGACTTAAAAGTGGGTTGATCAATGACAGATATCTGTAAGATATGCTTAGCACCAGCCCCGCCAGCTCGCTGCAATCTGGAGGCCAGCGAGAAGATTCGAGAAAGCATCGAGACGTTGTTTCGTTTTGGCACTTATGTATTTATCCAAATATTGCTTATTTATACCCTGGAATGGCCCAGTTTCCAGCGAAAATTATCAGTGCTATTGCGTTTTGAGTAAATGATGCACCATGCCAAGAACGAACAAAACACCAATATGAAATCATGTTCCCCATTCTCGAACCATAGTAAGAGCCTAAAAACAATATGAAACCCGAACACAATGGAGGCCCCCTTCCGACCTTGCCCCCCCTCCCTGGAAGAATTTCGTGGCGACACCACTGACCTATGGTGTTGGATACAAATTGGGTTGTTCGCGGTGAAGCATAATATGAGCAAAGATATTCCAGGTGTACCACGACTTAATACAATAAAGCCAACTTTCCGACTGTAACCTACGTAACATGGCTTTGGTAAAACCTGTCACTTGTTGACATTTTTCATCCCCTGGATCCACCCCTGACATGATTAAGTTCAAAAGAGCATTTGAATGCAAAAACATGAAGCGGGGGTTGGCTCATAAGATCTACTTTCAGAAGATCTACGTTCAGAAAATCTACTTTCACAAAATCTATTTTCACAAGATCTATTTTCACAAGATCTATTTTCACAAGATCTACTCTCGGGTCTGAATGTTCAGAAGGGGAAGCTCATAAGATCTACTTTCAGAAGATCTACGTTCAGAAGATCTACTTTCAGAAGATCTACGTTCAGAAGATCTACTTTCAGAAGATCTATTTTCACAAGATCTACTTTCAGAAAATCTGTTTTCACAAGAACTACTCTCGGGTCTGGATGTTTCAGAAGATCCACTCCCAATTCCGAATGTTCAGAAGATTTACAAATAGGCCGCAAATGTTCAGAAGATCTTCTCCCCAATGCAAATGTTCCGAAGATCTACTGATAGCTGGAAATGTTCAGAAGATCTACTGATAGCTGGGAAGTGTTCAGAAGATCTACTCGGAGGAGGGAAATGTTCACAAGATCTACTCTCGGGAATGGATTGTTCAGAAGATCTACTCGAAGACGAAAGTGTTCACAAGATCTTCTAATACTTGGAGATGTTCACAAGATCTACTCTCAGGTCGGAATGTTCAGAAGATCTACAAATAGGCCTCAGTTGTTCAGAAGATCTACTGCTGGAAATGTTCAGAATATCTACTACTGGAAATGTTCAGAAGATCTACTCGGAGGATGAAGGTGTCCACAAGACCTACTCTCGGGACTGGATGTTCAGAAGATCTACTCTTGGCCCGGAATGTTCAGATCTACCCTCTAGGTTAGGTTAGGTTAGGTTGGATTAGGTTGGGTTAGGTTAGGTTAGGTTAGTTCAGGTTAGAACATTCCGGGCCAAGAGTAGATCTTCTGAGCATTCAGTCCCGAGAGTAGATCTTGTGAACACTTCCATCCTCCGAGTAGATCTTCTGAACATTTCCAGCAGTAGATCTTCTGAACATTTCCAGTAGTAGATCTTCTGAACACTTGAGGCCTGTTTGTAGATCTTCTGAACACTGGAGGCCAATTTGTAGATCTTCTGAACATTCAGACCTGGGAGTATATCTTATGAACATCTCCAAGTATTAGTAGATTTTGTGAACACTTTCGTCTTCGAGTAGATCTTCTGAACGATTTAGTCCTGGGAGTAGATCTTGTGGACATTTCCTCATCCAAGTAGATATTGTGAACATAGATCTTCTGAAAGTAGATCTTCTGAAAATAGATCTCCTGAACGTAGATCTTCTGAAAATAGATCTTCTTAAAGTAGATCTTATGAGCCTCATCCGATCTTCTGAACTTTTCCAGCTATCAGTAGATCTTCAGAACTTTTGAATTTGTGAGTAGATCTTCTGAACAATTGAGGCCTATTTGTAGATCTTCCGAACGGGTGAGGCTCATAAGATCTACTTTCATAAAATCTATTTTCAGAAGATCTACGTTCAGGAGATCGATTTTCGGAAGATCTACTTTCAGAGGATCTATGTTCACAAGATCTACTTGGAGGAGGAAGTGTTCACAAAATCTACTCCCAGGACTAAATTGTTCAGAAGATCTACTCGAAGACGAAAGTGTTCACAAGATCTACTAATACTTGGAGATGTTCACAAGATCTACTCCCAGGTTTGAATGTTCAGAAGATCTACAAATTGGCCTCAAGTGTTCAGAAGATCTACTCCCCAATGCGAATGTTCAGAAGATCTACTGATAGCTCTAAATGTTCACAATATCTACTCCCAGGCCTGAATTGTTCAGAAGATCCACTCGAAGACGAAAGTGTTCACAAGCTAACTCGGTGGGGCGTTGAACTTTTGACCGTAAAATCGTGAGTTCGAATCCCACAACCGACGATATTGCCGGGCCCACCATCGATCAGTAGGCGTCAGAGGTTGGTAGCGCCAATGGCCTAGCAGTTGAATCCGTTCTAAAAGAACCCAAGTTTTATGTTTCATAAACTGTCGATTGGGGTAAGCCGAATTGCGAAGCGAAGTTTTGCCAAGAGTTGTATCTCGTTGTTCGAATTGTGTACCTGCAGTGTTTTTGGCATTGTGTGTACTCTAGGTGTACCACGCACGTGCATCTTTTATACTGGTTTTGTGATAGGCGGCGACTGCCATTTGACAATCCGGGTACCACCAAGATGATGGCGCCCTTTTCCCATGATTTTAACTTTTTGGAACGGAGACTTGTGTTGCTGAGTCATGAGCATTATTTCGATATCGCAGTTTTCTGAACTAGCAAAGATGATATCCACCTGACCATCGAAGTTTGTCTAGTTCGCTCTTTTAAAGTTCCAAGATGGTGCGTGGACTATCTGGCCATGCGGATGGTCTTGTGACTGTGACGATCGGCTACACCGAGGACCAATTGCCGGCGGCCCTGCCGACCAACTGCGGACCCGCCGACCAACTGGGGCCCCGCCGACCAACTGCGGCCCCGCCGACCAACTGCGGACCCGCCGACCAACTGCGGCCCCGCCGACCAACTGCGGCCCCGCCGACCAACTGCGGACCCGCCGACCAACTGCGGACCCGCCGACCAACTGCGGACCCGCCGACCAACTGCGGCCCCGCCGACCAACTGCGGCCCCGCCGACCAACTGCGGCCCCGCCGACCAACTGCGGACCCGCCGACCAACTGCGGACCCGCCGACCAACTGCGGCCCCGCCGACCAACTGCGGCCCCGCCGACCAACTGCGGCCCCGCCGACCAACTGCGGACCCGCCGACCAACTGCGGACCCGCCGACCAACTGCGGCCCCGCCGACCAACTGCGGTGGCAGTCAAAACGTGTCAGGGTGTCCTCTCGAGCTGACGCTGCTATTGCAAGATAATTTAGTCATCATCCGAAATGAAAATATCTGGTTTCGCATGCGTGAATTTGTGATGTGGTTTGTGGATATGTTTGTGGATTGTGTGTTCTTCGGAAATACTTGTACTAAGGCTGAATAAGGAGATGAATACCTTCGAAAGCTACCATTTTGATATGCATAAAGACTGAACGAATGGGCTTTCTATCTTGAAACATATCCCAGCTCAGCCATACAGTATTTGCATGCACAATATTTGCTTCTCGCCATTCCCAAAACACCCCCAACCCCACCCAAACTACAAATTATTTTGTGGAGGAGTAAAGTAAAATTAAAACCATTTAGACGTCACGGAGATGTCCCCAACCCACCCTTCAGCACCTAAAATATCACACAAACTATAACGCAAAATTCGCTTAACGTAAATGTCCACTTGCCTGCACCTTGATCGCAAACACTCGCTTTTATAGACAGACATGTAACGTACCCGCTTTAAAGGCGGCGCAAGTGACCTTTGCGAACGCCTAAAAAAATTGTTCTTCCCTCACAATATTTGCAATTATTGTGACTGGTTCAGAAGCACTGAGAGATGCCCGGAAATGTGTGAACAGCTTATTGAAGCTAGTAATTCATAGCCATCATTTAGCGTGTGTGATACGATGCAAGACACACTCTACAACCTAAGGCTCTGAGGCTGAATTGCAGGCAACGAACGAAGGACACCAAGAAGATAATCAATAAAAACACTGAACGACAGCTGGCGCGAAAACACATGCAAAATTATCATACAATGCCAATGACAACAAGAATGACATACGATTACCTGAAAGCCTTCTCCAGAGCGTCTACCTGAGTGAGTGTGCTGTTAAATGAAAAAGTGCATGGCGGCTACTTTTAGTTTCCGACATTTTCAAGAAGTGAAATAAAGATAAACTCCGAAAGTGATGACGTCGTATGGGACACAGGAACGCTGCTGAGAGACTGATCGGTGATGCGGGAGTATTGCGCCACGCCGCATTGGATGACCTCGAAAGCGTGATGACCCTGCCGTCACGAGCTCACTTGACCGGATATGGCAGCTCGTCTTATTCAGCTTGATCCTAGTTTTCTGATCACAGCCGTGACGCAAACCCGATGTTAGTTAGTGCACGTGTTGGGTGTTGAAAGTCGGAGAGCGGCTACAGTCTCGCTGGGTGCTGCTGGTGGGGCACGAACGACATCGAAGTTCACTCACCAACAGCTACGAGCAACATTGCAACTACAATGGGCCCTATGGAGTGGGTCCCCAAGACGATTTGGGTCCTCCAACCTCCTCCATGCATTGCCATCCTCACTTTCCCATCCTAATAATTTCAGTGAAGTTCCACCCGTGCCAAAGAGTGTACCCACGGCGGAGTCTATAATTTAGGTTGAGTCAGTGTGTTGCAAAGCAGAGTTTTCAGTGGATGCAGCTGACGGGTTGTTCCGTGTCGTCATTCGTGCACCAAAATCGTCCGGCCTGTCATTTGGTCCATCGGTGAACGAAGGGCGCTACTTAGCATTGGAAATGGCCATGGAATTGCCACCTTACCCAGTGACAGGGGGAGATTAGTCTGCAACGAAGGGCGCTACTTAGCATTGGAAATGACCATGGAATTGTCACCTTACCTAGTGACAGGGGGAGATTAGTCTGTAACGAAGGGCGCTACTTAGCATTGGAAATGACCATGGAATTGTCACCTTACCTAGTGACAGGGGGAGATTAGTCTATAATTTGTCTGGCGAGCAGTACACGGAGAAGATACAGACGCCCCTCTGAGCAGTTCGAATGCATACTAGAAATTGAAACGCGATCCCGCTGCAACATGCACACAGAAAATGCGAGCAGATTCTAAAAGCAGAAACATGTGAAGTCCTTGCGGGATGTTACATTTGACGCTATATCGCTCAGACCTGGTGAAGTCGTTATTTAATTGACTTCCTACGTTCATAAGGTAGGCATTCCACTCCGTCCTGTCGGCGATTACATGTGTTCACCAGCATACGATGTTTCTAACCATCTGACTGTTATCCTGTCACCTTTGGAAGGAAAATTTGAGCACTGCGTGAAATATTTGATGAGCTTGGTGGACTTTGTACGAGGATTAGGCATCAACAGTAACGAAATAAAGTAATCGCTTGGTGTGGAGTTGCCCTTCACGTCCACCTTCACAGAAATGGCTTGCGAGATTTAAAAAAAAAACAGACTGTAGACTGACTAGGGTAACGAGATGGTACTTTGACTCGCATGGCAGCAATGGAAGTCAATATCATCCAGATTATACAACTTCTCCTTGAAACAACTTTTTTTTCAAGTCGGCGATACATTCTACAAGCAGAAGAGAGGCACGGTGATGGGCAGTCGGGTGAGTGCGACAGTCGCAGTGCCACAAGGTGCGGCCATGCAGGTGTCGACCCGATCAGGGATGCAACTGTTCGGCTCATGACTAGCTAAGCAGACTGTCGCGCTGACCGCATTGTTCCGCCCACCCCACAGTGTCCGCCCGGTGCCCACTGACTTCTGTAATGTTCCGCCCCACCCCACAGTGTCCGCCCGGTGCCCACTGACTTCTGTAATGTTCCGCCCCACCCCACAGTGTCCGCCTGGTGCCCACTGACATCTGTAATGTTCCGCCCCACCCCACAGTGTCCGCCCGGTGCCCACTGACTTCTGTAATGTTCCGCCCCACCCCACAGTGTCCGCCCAGTGCCCACTGACTTCTGTAATGTTCCGCCCCACCCCACAGTGTCCGCCCGGTGCCCACTGACTTCTGTAATGTTCCGCCCCACCCCACAGTGTCCGCCCGGTGCCCACTGACTTCTGTAATGTTCCGCCCCACCCCACAGTGTCCGCCCGGTGCCCACTGACTTCTGTAATGTTCCGCCCCACCCCACAGTGTCCGCCCGGTGCCCACTGACTTCTGTAATGTTCCGCCCCACCCCACAGTGTCCGCCCGGTGCCCACTGACTTCTGTAATGTTCCGCCCCACCCCACAGTGTCCGCCCGGTGCCCACTGACTTCTGTAATGTTCCGCCCCACCCACAGTGTCCGCCCGGTGCCCACTGACTTCTGTAATGTTCCGCCCCACCCCACAGTGTCCGCCCGGTGCCCACTGACTTCTGTAATGTTCCGCCCCACCCCACAGTGTCCGCCCGGTGCCCACTGACTTCTGTAATGTTCCGCCCCACCCCACAGTGTCCGCCCGGTGCCCACTGACTTCTGTAATGTTCCGCCCCACCCCACAGTGTCCGCCCGGTGCCCACTGACTTCTGTAATGTTCCGCCCCACCCCACAGTGTCCGCCCGGTGCCCACTGACTTCTGTAATGTTCCGCCCCACCCCACAGTGTCCGCCCGGTGCCCACTGACTTCTGTAATGTTCCGCCCCACCCCACAGTGTCCGCCCGGTGCCCACTGACTTCTGTAATGTTCCGCCCCACCCACAGTGTCCGCCCGGTGCCCACTGACTTCTGTAATGTTCGCTCCACCCCACAGTGTCCGGTGGGGGTGTCCACTTACAGCGCGTGCCAAGCGTTGACCTTCGACACCGGTGCGGCGAGACCGGCACGAGACACTGGTCCGATTTGCTGTCAGCCCAGAAACAGTCACCTTCCTTCCTGTCACCATTTGGCTTGTACCAGCTCATCCCAGAAGCAGCCACCCTTCTTCCTGTCACCATTTGGCCTGTACCAGCCCATCCCAGAAGCAGCCAACCTACTTCCTGTAGCCGTTTGGCCTGTACCAGACGGTCTCAAAAGCAACCACCCGTCACCACTTGGTCTGCACCCTTGACAACGCAAAATGTGTTCGAAAATGCAAAATCCATCGAGTAATAACACATGTGTAATGATAATGATTAGTTGTGAGGCGGAGTAGTGCGGTGAGCGAAGCGTGCTGTGCGGACAACCATGAGCTAAATAGTTACGTCCCTGCTGATCTGGCCGACACCTAGCTGGGCGAATATTGCAACAACGAGAGCCAATCTTTTCATGGCAGATTTGAGAAGGTGCATTACAATCGTTCCAGCACCCAACGAAAGAATAGAAAAGTGTGTGGATATTACTTTCGTCATACATCGAGGGGACGATGTCATTGACCTGCACCACCTCAGCAGCTTATGCGAGGGGATTCTGTTTTCACATGTGGAGGAATTTCTCTTCGGGGATTCCCCCTTTTCTTGCAGGAATAGGAATGAGGACAATTGCCCTTCTGTAAGCATCCCTTGCATCCAAGGGCTTACTGAACAAATCACGAAATTGTTCAATCATCATGTGGGAGTGGGGTCGAACCCGGGCCAAAATTTAAGAATCATGCTAGTTAAGCCTAAGCAAAGCAGATGAAATAAAAATCAGTTGTGGTGTAGTAATACACTTCTCAGTGCCGGAACATGTGTGTGGGTGAAACCCTGGGAACTAGACAGAATGAACATCAACTGACAAAAGTAAAGGTGGGAACTACACAGCATGAGCATTGACTGGCTATAAATAACGTGGACGAACATATTTCCGGTTTGGCTTGACAATTTGTACTGGAGACCGGATCTGGGATTTTGTGTGCGGTGGGGTGGGAGAGGGGACAGAACTGTCAGCGTACGAAGGTAACTGGAGGAGGATTTTGTGTGCGGTGGGGTGGGAGAGGGGACAGAACTGTCAGCGTACGAAGGTAACTGAAGGAGGAGTGAAACGAAGAAGGCCAAATTGCATATCCAGGACTGGGCATGGTACGCGGTTGAACATAAAGCCAGGATTTAGAATATTGGAATTTGATGAAATGCTGATGTCAGGCGATCAGTTCGCATGCGAACCTGATTGAGATTGGTATTTGGGATTTGCATTTATTTATATGTGCACATGTTGGTTATCCGCATATTATTGGGCAGATTAATAATATAACTGCTAATAGAATATGGAAAATATACAATACATTCTCTACACGATTTTCATTTTGGAACAAATTGCTGAGATTTGCACTCACAACTGATCGAGGGCAAATGCTTTTGCATCTGTAAATAACTAGAACAATTGTTGCTGGTTAGAAGATATTTCATGCTGTAATCAATTGTATGACATTGTGATGTAAATTGTGAATTGAATATGCTCTTGGAAATATTTGTGCCAAGGCTGACGAAGGAGACAGATGTCTCCGAAGGCTACCACTTTATAATACATAGCTGGCGGAATGAATGAGCTTCGTTTCTGGAAAACATGTCTCAACTAGGGAACATAATATACGCAATAACCGAAACCTCGAAAATATGTTTCCGGCTCAGACAAACAATAAGTGTAGGCTGAAAGAAACCATGAAGAACAAATTTGGTTTCTGACGGCCACTAATTCCACCATGTGGCGAGGATAGCCGACGGCCACTAATTCCACCATGTGGCGAGGATAGCCGACGGCCACTAATTCCACCATGTGGCGAGGATAGCCGACGGCCACTAATTCCACCATGTGGCGAGGATAGCCGACGGCCACTAATTCCACCATGTGGCGAGGATAGCCGACGGCCACTAATTCCACCATGTGGCGAGGATAGCCGACGGCCACTAATTCCACCATGTGGCGAGGATAGCCGACGGCCACTAATTCCACCATGTGGCGAGGATAGCCGACGGCCACTAATTCCTCTATGTGGCAAGGATAGCCGACGCTCCTTTCATCTGCATATTATCTCTCCGGTAGTTAGGATAGGTGGAAGGACAGGTGGAAGGGGAAAAATTGGCGCTCCTCTGGAAGGAAAGTAGTGCTCCTGAATGAATGCACCTCTCACCAGATCAGAAGATCTGGATTTGCCACTGACTCCGATGTTTCATCAATAATGGCATGCTCACTACATTCATATCATGCTTGCAGGTGATTTTGTATGCGATCTTGCTAAAGTGTACATTTCAGTGTTAAGCATGTGACATGTGTCTCCCTGTAACCAGTGGATCATATTATACGTGGCTTGATATCGCCAGGAACACCGTCACGCTGACTGTGAACAACACGGATATACCAGGTAAAAGTAGCAGCACACACGTCTGATCCGGATCATCCGCGACATACTTTCCCTCGATTTGCATCATGTGACATACTCCGCAGGACAAAAATTTCTCTTAGTTTGTATCATTGGCGTATCTTGCATTATCTCATTCATGGGTAAGCATTCACACAGCATGTCGTTGAAATATGTATTGCTGAATACATCAGCGTCCCGAGAGCATAGTGCATACCCTCGGAGCATCTGAGACCGAGAGCATAGTGAGCCATCCTCGGAGCATCTGAGACCGAGAGCATAGTGAGCTACCCCCGGAGACTTTGAGACCGACAGCATAGTGAGCTACCCTCCGAGCATCTGAGGCCGACAGCATAGTGAGCTACCCTCGGAGCATCTGAGACCGAGGGCATAGTGAGCTACCCCCGGAGACTTTGAGACCGACAGCATAGTGAGCTACCCTCGGAGCATCGAGACCGAGGACATAGTGAGCCACCCTCGGAGCATCTGAGACCGAGAGCATAGTGAGCTACCCCCGGAGACTTTGAAACCGACAGCATAGTGAGCTACCCTCGGAGCATCTGAGACTGAGGGCATAGTGAGCTACCCCCGGAGCATCTGAGACCGAGAGCATAGTGAGCTACCTTCGGAGCATCTGAGACCGAGAGCATAGTGAGCTACCTTCGGACCATCTGAGACCGAGAGCATAGTGAGCTACCTTCGGACCATCTGAGGCGAACAATTCGGTCGCTGTTTGCGACCTCCAGGGACCCAGCTCGAATCATAAGTAGCCGGTGTCTGTTCCGGAGAGTGGTGTCAGTGGGTACTTGGATACACGCACCTCAACTGAATTCAGCACTGTAGACGTACTTTGCGCGTTCTTGTCCTTTTACTGAATCGATCAGTGAGCAGTTCTGGCGAAACCTGGAACAGATAGCCTATTTGCCTGAAGCTCAGCTCATCGGGTGCGTGTGCAGGCGCCTGAAGCTCAGCTCAGTGTACCTGTATGCTGGCATCAGTTCAGTATCAGGTGGTAGCAGGCAGGCTGGCGCATAAGGTAGGCTGGAAGTATGACGGAGGGTATTGGTAGCCGGAGTTCTGATAGTCTCAGAGTGCTGACGCATATGGTATAGGCTGGAAGTAGGACGGAGGATATTGGTAGCCAGAGATCTATTGTTTTTATCTTCTCCTGAAGGTGACTATGCTATTATGCTATGATCAGCATAATCAGTATATGAAATGATATTCAGTATTGATCAACCAATTATTTAGGTGGGGATAAGTCATAGCTAAGAAAAGTAGGTAATGCACACTTTCTCATTTACATGAGAAAATTGCATTCCCGGATATTTCCTAATGCAAATCCCGGCCCTCCAGGCACTCCTGGAGGAGTCGAATCCTGCGGATTCTCCTGGGGACCGCTGGCGTCAGGGCGGCTGTATACCTTCACAGTGATGGAGAGCTGCTATTCGAGTAAAAGTCGTTCAATATCTGTCCCCGAGCTTCCCCGTGGTTCGTAGGAACTCAGGTACCGCAGAAACAACTCTTTTATTTTAAATTGAATTTGTATTTGAGTTGCTGAGTGTGTCGCATTCCATTCCATCCGGCAGAAGAAAATTTATGAACGGGCGAATGGAGCGCGATCCCCGACTAGGAACCTTTCTCGCTCTCAAGCGGTGCTTAGAGGCCACCCAACTGTTGCAGGTGACTGCGACTTACGACGTCGGCAATGGTCTGTGGTTGGTGGCGGAGGGGCGGTGGTGGCTGGACGGGTGACACGGCGGCGACAGTGGTCTGTGATTGGTGGCGGATGGGGCGGTGGTGGCTGGCGGAGGGGCGGTGGTTGGCGGCGGAGGGGCGGTGGTGGCTGGACGGGTGACACGGCGGCGGCCGCCGCGATCGACCACCTCGACGAGGAATTGCGCAACTCGGTGATTGATCCAGCTGGCATGTTTCTTTTTTGCAGAATACAGTTTTGCACTCAGAGACTTGATACATATTTTCCTCCCGAGTGTGGAGGGATTTGCATTTGATAACCGATCTGCCAGCCGATGCCGCATTCTCGATTGACGTCACCGTGAAGTGGCGCAGGGAACCGGTCGAGAGGAGGTGATAGGTGATAGAGCATCATGGTATGAGAGTGTCGTAGTATATCATTATCAAATTAGGAGTTTCCTCTTCCATTATATAATCCCTAGTACCAGTCTTAGCGTTCCTCGTATGCTTTGCTGACTTCCGTTCCTTTCCTAGGACCTCGTCTTCTGGCATGTGCACTTTCTCTCATTTCTCGAGGCCTCTTCTGCCATCCTCGGGCTCCCTACCCGGGCCCCGATGGCGCCACCCCTGTGTAGGGAAGCTGCAAGTGCAAAAACACCAAAGTGTGTCTAAGATGTCCACGGGCGCCGCCACGTATTTCGGATAGGAGGGCGGTGACTAGAGGGTTTGTAGGCAGATTTATTCCATGGAACCCCGTAGGCGTAATGCTAAAGTACACGAAGTTTTGTGGAACTCGTCCTCTCGTCCCTCACTATTACTACGCCCATCATAATGGTCGAGCTATATAGTATTCAAGGTCCACTTATAAAAATGTAGGGTAGTTTCGTTTCGCTGAACGGATGCTTCATGCGCTATTAGCGCGTCATTTGTAAGATGGTGTGAGGACTCACGAGATATCCAAATGGTTTTCTGTATAGTGGTCAATTGTATTATGGAAAAAGCATGCAGCCCACTGCTTGGCAGTCATGCTGACGAGCTGATCACTCTGGCACCGCTGCCCGCCACTGTCGACGGAGACGCCCACCTGAACGAGGGCGACAACGACGGTGTCTGGGCGGACGCCTGCCGTGGGTCCGGACCTGAGTGGCGGCGGCTACCGGCTGGACGAGAAGCTTCCATCTGGTCGCCGACTGACGGACTGCCCGAATGCAGTTGGCTCTTCCCGGCGGTGGTCGGGACGGACGCGCTCGCAGCTCTCCACGAGCCGAGCGCCGGCAGTGCCACCTTAGTCAGGTTCACTATGTAATTTCGCCAGATTTTTGTGGAGAGTATGAAAACTATACATTTTTGGAAACTATATTGTATAAGCAATCAGAAAAACAATGTTTCTATTTGCCCTGATACCTATATGGCCGCCATCTTGGATTTTGCAAAATGGCTGCCGTCAAAAAGGTTTTCGTCAATATCTCAGCTTCTAAAGTTGCCATTGTTGTTGTTGCCATTGTTGCCGTTGTTGCCGTAGCCGTTGCCGTCGTTGTTGTTGCTGTTGCTGTTTATTGCATTGTTTTATATTAATAACAATCAGCTACAAGGGATTCAAACTGTTCAGCAGGGTGTGCAGATATATCCTGAACCAACAGAATGAGTATATTTTACATCATAATAATACTATAAACATTTTTGTATTGGGGTGTGTAAACACCCCAGGTGACTAACCATGTTTGGAAAGGTTAGGTGACTAACATACTCCTCATAACAGAAATGGGTTTAATCTTTTAGGCAACCAAGGAGTCTTTACATATCATCACCATCATCGTCATCATCAGTTTCATACTTGTTCTGTGTGTCCTCATCATTTTGACACTCACTGCCGCACTGGCAAAGATCGGTGCAGGATAAGTTCTTTGTTCTGCAAGAACATCTGGCAGAAGAACAGTCTGTTTTGCATTGACAGCTAACCATCTCAATGATGGCCTTTGGAGCTGGAAGGGCATCTGTCATGGTTGGTTTCAGCTGGCCATCGGACTCCTTGTGGTAGCCATTCTGCAGGGGATCCAACTGAGGATCCTGCGGAGCAATGTTGGCCTGTCCCCATACTCTGGCTTGGATATGGACTATGGATATGGGCTATGGATATGGACTGGATATGGACAGTGTTGTCAGCGCAAGTGAACGCATGGAAGGCTGGCAAAGCCTTTGCTCTTTCTGCCCCTATGGCTCTCCACATTGGCTCTATCCCCATAACCCCAGAGGCCATGGAAATGGACATGTTCTTCAGCATGAGGTCATAGTTTGCTATGACTAACACTAGGACATCTGTGTCTGGGGGGAAGAAAACCATCTGTGCATCCGGTGGGTTTCGCTGTGATGCCAGGACAGCCTGGTAGATCAACAGTGTGTCTGCTTCTTCATGATTGTTGTTCTGGAAAAGCAAGTTTTTGTTGCTCCTGGTATGCCCTGAAGAAGAGGTGATGACCAGTTTGTGTGATGTACTGTTGTACTCTAGAGTCTTTGCAGCAAGATAGTTGGTCAGGTCAGCCTTCGTCTTGTCATGTGAAAGGAACCTGCTCATTGGGATGTGTTTTATGTTTGTGTCATCTCTGACCTGATACTGGATTGGTGCTCTTCCTTGCCTTCTTTTATCCCTGGTAGCACTCTTCAGAGAATCATCCCTGTATGTGTCAAACACAAGGATGATTTCACCATGATCTCGTGTGAGGGACATCAGCCTATCGTTGAAGCATTCACTGAGATCTTTGACTGTCACTATGGTTGCTGGTTTCTTGGCCATCTTCTGCAGAAGAACCATTCCAACTACCAGGGCTATCTTGCGACTTGGAGCATCTGACTGCTGATCTTCCTGTGGAGTTTCTGCTGTTGCCAACTTGTTGAGGAGGTGGATCAACTTCGATTTGTCCAGGCATGGCAGGATTGTACCATCTGGAGCAAAAAGGGCTCTTGGTGTCAGAGTGAATTCGTGGTTCCGAATGGCCTCTTTCTGGTTGATGTCTCTGCTGGACCTGGCCAGGACCATCAGTCTGCCATGCAAGTCCTTGGTCTCCTTTAGATCCACAGTCTTGTCTCGGAGTTTTACTGTGGTTTTCTTGTTTGCAGACGTGAACATCATGTTGTTCTCCTTCTTTACTGGTGCCCATAGGCTGACATCTCCATTGATTCGCTGACACGTAGTCTTCATACAGCTTTTGACCAGTCACATCAGCATTCAAGATCGTTGATACATACTCATCAGGGATGTAGGCATGAGTGGTCACATTGTGCAGCTTGTCACCTTCAGCAGCAAATGGGTTTCCATGTTTCAGTATGGCTGCCTTGATCTTGTCGATAACATCATGCTCCTTCTTGACAGCACTTAGCCCGAGGTCATGATGCTCTCTGGTTTTGTCAGGTTCCAAGTCAGACTGACTATTGAACTCTTTTGCAACACGGGAGAGTTCTGGTGTGACCATGAAGAACCTCTGTCTAGCATTGGCATTGTTCGAGATGCCGACGAGTCCAGAATGAATTTTCATCAGCTTGTTCAGATGCTCGCATGCATGGTCCGCCCCGATGGATACAAAGGGAATGTCATTCTTCGTGACTGCAATGTTGCCTGCTTGCAGCTCTTCCCAGGTTTCAGGGTGATTGGTCCTCAGATCATGCATGTCTGTGATGTATCTGGGCCAGAGTCGCTTGTATTTGATCCGGTCAAAGGCGAAGAAGAGCTTGCTCGGCTGCTCTCCGGCTTGGAGATGAAGCTCCAAGTCAGATTTCACAAAGAAAAAAACACCACTATAATACAACCACCACCAACTTACATGTAGGGCACAGTAAACTGTTCAACATACATAATATAGGCCTACTACAATAATCAGACCACTAGATAAACATGTCCTTGTGGTTGGTGCTTAGTATGGCCTAATGACGAATTTGTCTTATGAAAATAGTAAGTATTTGCAAGAACTGCTGTAACAAATGTCTCAAGGGGACGAGTGGTCTAGGGGTAAGATGCTCGTCTCGCAATCGAAAGATTGTGGATTCGAATCTCACCTGTCGCTATTCTTCGCCCGCGACCAATCGGCGTGAGAGATTGGCGACGCTATATGACTCAACGGTCGACGTGTCGTAAAACCAATAACCAACCAACAAATGTCGCAACACATCTGCAACTAGGAGCATTGGATTCCTTGGCTCTGAATATGGTAGTTTAGCTGTCAAAATAAAAGCTTATTAGGTTATTTATAATTATAATTTTATAATTAGGTTATTTAGAAGCTGCGATATTGACGAAAACATTTTTCACGGCAGCCATTTTGTAAAATCCAAAATGACGGCCATATAGGACTCGGGCAAATGGAAACATTGTTTTTCTGATTGCTTATACTATAAGGTTTCCAAAAATGTATAGTTTTCATACTCTCCACAAAAATCCAACGAAGGTTAAAATCCAAACTTAGTGAACCTTACTACCTGTCGGACAAGTGCCCAAGCAATCTGTGCGACACGTGTTGGCGGTCTGCAGCCAGCTCGGCTGACAAGTGCTCCGTCTATTTATCCGGAATCGTAATTGTTGTGTTAGCAAGGACATGAAGTCTGACATCACATGTATGTACATATTGCATGCCCTTTTAGAGCAGGATACCTCTGCAAAGTAATGGATCAGATTAGTGATAAGTTTGACACACATGTTTCCTTTCCATCCTAGGATATGCAGACAAACCATCAAAACTAAATAGATAAACTCGCATCTATTACTTGTAGGTGCTAGCGCAAGCGTGAAATGTACCACTTTCTCTGCTAAGATGATCTTTTCGCAAAGTGCCACTTATGTATACATGCAGCACGCAGATCAAAGCTGTTGGAACTTCCAGTAATGTCACCAACCGACAGTGGCTCATCGACGAATGTTCGTAGGGCTGTCCAGAGGTCGGCTTGACGACATCTGAGAGGTTTCCCTGAGACAGCAGTTTCAGTTGATTATCGTACAGGACGGCGCAGGAATAACGCGAATGTTTCAGCCGGTCAGACGTCACATCTGCCATCCAGCAGGTCAGCTGGAACAGTCAGTTAGTTAGTTATTAGGGCTTTAGGGCGCATCGACTACATCGGTCATGTAGCGCAAGCTGGAACAGTCGCTACGTCAAACAGTGAACAGTCGTATTGCTGGGGTAGCGCAAGCCGTTCTCACAAAGCCAGTTGAGTACCTCTTAAGCACATGTATAGCAAATTCAAACCGCATTTCCAGTTATTTTTTATTAAGGATGTCTTTGCGTCGAGTAAGCTGATTGATATTCGAAATGTTGAGGGCTTTGCTCAAGAAATAATCATTTGTACCGACAAGCTTATTGGATAATATTGCAGTTTTTTGTGCTTTTTCCTATGCTAGATTATTAGTAGTGATATGAGTAAGATATACTGTGGGTCTCCTTCATTATGTCCGTTATTATAAATGCATATATATATATATATATATATATATATATATATATATATATATATATATATATATAGATGTAAATGGCCGTGAAGAAGATTACCCATTTCACTCGTTTTGTTTTCTTCAAAACTACCCAAAAAAAAATCCTAGCAACAGCAAGATTTGCCCACTTTATTGAAACATTAGTGCAACAATGATTGGCAGGCCACGCATCCATTAACAAAAACTGGCCAACAATGGTCTCTACCACACGGTGCCTCTATACTACCGCGTTTGTGCAGCAGATGCAGTTTGTCATGACTAAGGCATGAAAATGCGCTTGAAATAGTATTTTCCGCAATAAAACTGCATTCGGGCAGCCCGTCAGTCGGGGACCAGATAGAACCTTCTCGTCCAGCCGATAGTCGCCGCCACTCAGGCCCGGACCCACGGCAGGCGTTCGCCCGGCCACCGCCGTTGCCGGTTTGAACGCTGGGCCACCGAAGCACTGCGCTTCTCTCGCTGAAATCTCCAGATGTGACATTGGCCGTGTGACGCTGACTATAAAGAAACTGCGTAAGTGTTCACTGGAATCCGGACGGTTTGCCGCTACTGGTGACATTCAAGGTCTGAATGTCTGTTTCGACATTCAGACCAAGAAAAGGACGTTTATTTGTAGTCCCAATGCTTGCTGGGACGACTTTATAGTGCAGAGCGCCAAGCTAAGCAGAGCTTATTACGTGGATACTGATCCTACTACCCGATCTGAGAATTGTAGTTCATCGGCAGAATTATACCTGATAATTTAATGTGACGCTAATGCACCGACTCGGCCGCCCATGAACCGCCTCCCTGACCTAATCTGGCCAGTTGCCAGCTAACCCTCCCAGGCGAGGTCTATATGCTAGCTCGTGTAGCGACTCGAGCCCAATCTTGCCGGAACTATGAGGCCTATGCAGGGTGGCGCCAGCTCTAACCGACCAAGCCGTCTGGGTGGCCAATTTTGAAGCTCTAAGCTATACATAAGAACTATGCTGACTTTTTGACCAGGAGACATTCATTTGTAATTTATGGCCCATAAATGTAGCTGTATTGGCTAAAGAAATGTTAGCACAGTTTTCCTTGATATGTATTATGACGACAATACATCAAGAACTGAAGCTGATTCTCTAACGCATTATTATATTTGTAATCATCCCAGCGTAGCAAAGCTGGAAGTCAAGCATAGCTTGATGAAATAGCGAGTCGAAGGCGGACTATCAAGGTTGTCGGATGGTCGGACAGATGGTCGTCCCAGTGGTAGCTTCAAGACAAACAACCTTAATATCTTGTCCCGTGTGCGTATTTGATCTCCACGTGGTCCTACATCCATGATATACTACACAGGTGTTGATAATTGTGGTCAGGAAATGGAGCGATTCGATCTCAAGTATTCCATTTTGAGATGCTGGTCAACAGAAAAGGTATCTCAACTTCGCCACTGTGGCTGAAGCACTTAGTAGGTCTGTCACTGGTCACTGTCACTACAGGAGTATTGTGAGAAAAGAGCTGAGGCATTGTGCGTACAGTCTACGTACCGCCATATCTCTCCGTGAGCCGCACAAAGCAGGCAAAGTGGCATTTTGCCAATGGCTTCTTGAACGGCGGTTGGGGTTTGAAGCCACAATTCGACGGATAGCGTCGAAATGGACTGGAAAGTTGAGCGCGGTGCCATGTGTTGGGCGGCCATTCTTGAGGGAAGCATCCTCTTGCACTGGCTCCGCCCCTAAGCAGCTGTCAATGACCACACATATCTTGATGCTCTGAGAACGGCGACGAAGCCCAAAGTTCGCGTGCACTCGTCACAGCAGGACGGCGCTTCCGTGCACACTACGGCCGCGGCCGGAGCTTGGCTCGATGCCAAGATTGTGGTCGGGTCGGATCGGGTCGGCTGACCGACAATCCGTAGCCCACTCGAAGTCCTGACTTGTCACCGTTCGACTATTAATTCTGGTCTGTGGCCATGACAGGAGTCAGAATGGGTTCTGCCGTCACGCTGGGCGGTTTAAAGAGGGCAGTGGAAAACTCCGCAGATGCCATGGACCCATCAGAGGCGATCAGAGCGGCGACCAACACGAGGTCAGGAGAGGACCTTCTGCCGGACACGAACTGACGAAGTGTTCCTCTATTTTAGCAACAGTGCGCCCTGGAGCGGTGTCACACGTCGAAGCGGTGACCTGGGCAGCTGGGATTCGATTTTCATCTGCGGCGGGATGGGGTTTTAAGCCTGTGCCGTCGTTAGACCGTCGAGACATTCACCGACGTCGCTGGGAAGACGACGAAAGGCCGACTTCTGGCGCCCGTTCCATTGGAGGCGGCGCACGGCCGCAGTTGTGACAATTATGTAGACCGTGTTTGGAGTCACTGACCAAAAGAATACTCCTCGCACCATCAAATGTGTCTCCATACTTCCGAAACGATATACATGAACTTTTCGCTGCCAGCTGAAAGGAATACATGATTTCCATAAAGTTTCAAGATTCCCTAAGTTCCCTAGCCTTCCCAATTTTCAATAGAAGGGGAGAGAAGACAAAAAGTTCGCCATGTGCATGTGAAGGATGATTGAACTCGTGGAGCTTAGACGGGCTAAATATTTATCAAAACTGGGTGTGCTATGATAAAAACTAGAGTGCTGGAATACGAAGAATTGAAGATTAATATTACTACAGATGAAATCCTTTTGCGCAATTATTTCATACCTAACTGACTATTGAAGCTGCCGAGTACATTGGCTCGAAACTGTCAAGTGGTGTCCATATCAGGCTGCATGTGCGCCGGAATACATCTCAATGAAGCTGCTTAGCGAGTGTCGTGATGATTATAGGGGAAGGGGTAGGATGGGGATGGGAGCGAAACATAAGATTGACGTGAACTGAGAGCCGCCGATCCTGAAATCATCCAATAGATCAGTGCCCTTGCAGAATTCAGAGCGTGAAGAAAACAAATACAAACTGTAGCCGCACGTCTGTAAAGTCCTACAACGTCGATGAAAAAGCGCTTGTGTATTCTCTGCACAGCCAGGTACATATTTGTCGTATGCGACTTTTCAACTGATTCAGGTGGCACCTGGGTGGAAGCCGTTCGCGTGCATTCAGACCGGACACTAGTTGTGTAACATTCAGACCAGACACTAGTTGTGTAACATTCAGACCGGACACTAGTTGTGTAACATTCAGACCAGACACTAGTCGTGTAACATTCGGACCGGACACTAGTTTTGTAACATTCAGACCGACACTAGTTGTGTAACATTCAGACCGGACACTAGTTGTGTAACATTCAGACCAGACACTAGTTGTGTAACATTCAGACCAGACACTAGTTGTGTAACATTCAGACCAGACACTAGTTGTGTAACATTCAGACCAGACACTAGTTGTGTAACATTCAGACCAGACACTAGTTGTGTAACATTTAGACCAGACACTAGTTGTGTAACATTCAGACCAGACACTAGTTGTGTAACATCACCGTGCGGTTGAGCCGGAGTCCTGGAGTCGTGGAAAGCCCTGCGGATAGCGAAGTGGCACGTGATAGCATGTCGACCGGCATTTGCGGACGGTGGATTGTATCGAAGACTGAGCGCAGGGCGGTGCCCGCGGGCGGTGCCCGCGGGCGTTGCCCGGACCCGCAACTGGCACGATGAGCGCAACTCAACTGCCGGCTGTGTAGCAGTGACCTCGGGCAGAGTTTCGTCACTTGTGTAGCTGACCACTGCCGGATCTCGCCGTCCGATTTGGAGTGACGAACGATTGGGCAACAATTGTACCGGCTCAGCGGGGAAGTTGCGTGTCAGCACCTCGTGTCGCGAATGTTAGTCGGATTCAAACTGTCAACACCGAACCGGGACATTGAAGAAAGATATCTAGTCACTTCCATCTTTTAAAAAAAGAAGAATGCACCACGTTAAGAACAATCGGAGTAAGTGCACGTCGCCAATATGGATGTGTGGATGTACAGCAAGCTCTCATTACGTATGTAGAGAACAGCATCAGATAATCGGCGCGCGTATTCTGCTCATGCGTGCACAAAACGTCCCGTTCACCGCGCTCCCAATATGGCGGCTTGAGAGCGATGCACATGAAGAAAACTGTGCAGTGAAAAAAGTATAGTAAACCCAAACAGCTGTTCTCGCAAAGTTCAGTTCTAAAAGCACCAAAGTGAGCTCCATTATTTATATACATATTTATATATATATATATATATATATATATATATATATATATGTATGTATGTATGTACGTATATGTACTGAATTGATTTGGCTCTGAAGGGCTGTAGAGAAAAGCTGGTCGCGCTGGTTGTCCAGATGAGCTGTCGTATGTTCACAAGAATAGGTTCAATCTGACTTCCTCCTTTCCACCTTCCTCGGAATGAGATCATTTCTGGGAACCAGAGACGCTGCTGGTCTACTCTTAGCACGGCAGGAATTTCCTGTGCAGAATGCCACGGATCTGTACTGAACTTGCTCGGAGTCCAGCCACACCTTCTGGCCCCAAGCGACGACTGTCTGGTGACGTCATCAATTACAACTACATCACCCACTTAGCTGAAAGTTCACCTCAGTAAGAGAGTGCACAATTACACCCGATTACCGGCCAAGCGTCGCGACTCCCGCCACCGACGGTCGCCGCCGGATTCGTTGGCACGAATCGGCTGCAAGTCGTCGTTTGGCACCTCGGTGCCGGGCCACGTGCATCGGTGACCACGCGGCCGGCCGGCAGTCGGCGGCCCAGCGAGTCAGCCGCGCTCGACATTGGCGCGCGTCGGTCCCAAGTCGGCGTGGAGAAAGTGGTCTGTCTCCCAGACGCGAGCAATTTGGGCAACATGAACGGCGGCAGTGAATGTGAACGCGGGCGTCACACGAGCTCCCAGCTGATTTACAACGGCTGATTTACAGCTGGCATGCGATGTCTCGTGCCGCGCACGACGACAGACGGCATTCAATTAATTGGCCGGAGCAGGTGTTAGGCATTTCTTCCCGATTCGTGCAATCGATGAGGGACATGTATCACTCTTGCATGCATGAGCCTGAAGCATGTTTTAGTCGTCGGGTAGGTGACACTCCTGTTCGCTACTTATCGCAAGGTATCGGGCTTGAAGAACAATAAGCATTTCTTTCCTGGGGACTTCAATACGCTGTCGCTGTGGTGTACCTGTGGCGAACATTTCAGAGGTCGTTTAGCATGAAGCGTCTCAGATGTGAGCATTTAGGTGATGGAATATGGCAAGTTGCACATCAATACTCTCTTGGCCACGCTAAGATAACCCTTAAAACAAGGTGACGTCTTCTGTTGTAAAAAGGTATGTGGTTACTGAGACAAGTGCGTTATTTCTGCTTGTTGGTGAGGCGTCGTTGAAGATGTATGCTGTTGGCCGCGACTGTTCATCACCTCGTCACACTATGTTCTTGAAAACACGGCGGTGATGTTCCTGGACCTCGCGTTGTTATTGCCATACTTCACACACAAGCACTCTTTAAACAACACTACCACTTGTTGAAACCACAGAGTCGCCGGATGGTGTTCAACGGCAGCGTTGTTAGCAGGCCGGCGTCTGATGGTGGTCTGTCCCTTTCGAGGGTCCTGCGCGGGGGTATTTATACGGCCGAATATTTATACTATCGGAAAAGACTGTTCTTTGACCTCTAGTCTGGTGCAGAGGTGAAAGCAAGTGTGCAACGCATAAGTGTGATTGATGTGCTGAATCCTGGGTGCTTATACGAACAAGGACGCCGACGCGCGCCTGGCTAATGTGAGCTGACAGCGTCTGGTGTCTCTCCGGAGTTTAGTTGATAGGATTAAAGAAGACGATGCGTGAGTAATCCAATTGTAGTCGTGCAACACCTCTCTGCGTCTGTAATTGATGTGCGGAATTGTGCAGTATTTGATTATAAGACCTGTCAGAGACCGGCGTCTGACAACATGCTGGTGTCCGAGAGAGAAGGCCAGCATTTTAGGCGCTACTGCGTAGTTGAGTATTTCGCAGTTGGTGCATGGATGGGGAGTGTGCGCTGTTACAATACCTCCCCACCACCAAAATGAGCATTTTAGCACGTATAAAAAAATGCGTGAGACCGGCACCTATAGGGCGAAGGGCGACAATAGGGGACGAACCGAGCCATGGACATTATTCCGCGAAAGATACAGGATATGCAGGCGGACGCTGGGTTGTCTCTGAAGGGGAAAAAACGGCGTCAATCGAGTGGCCGACAGGAAAAACACGCAAACACAAGGCAAACAAACACGAATATATAATGCGCGTATGGCGAAACATACACATACACACACACACGAAAACGCGAGGCACTGCGGCGGGCACACGCGGTCACTGCGGTGGGCACTCGAGGTCACCGTAGCGGCGAACGTGACGACGGCGACGTCGGCGGCGTTCGCACGTTCCGACACGAGCGAACATTGTGCCCGGACGCTGGCGGGTGCACTTGTAGAGGAGGGGATAGCGATGTGGGCCTCACATCGAATTGCCGTGTCGTGGGGAGGGGAAGAGTTGATTGCGGCTCCAGAGGCGCAACCGAACTATAGCCGTCGATTCGGTGGGACGACGGTTCGTGATGCCGCTGTCTCCATGACGGGCGGGGGTATTTATACGGAAAAGACTGTTCTTTGATCTCTAGTCTGGTACAGAGGTGAAAGCAAGTGTGTAACGCATAAGTGTGATTGATGTGCTGAATCCTGGGTGTTTATGCGAACAAGGAGGCCGACGCGCGCCTGGTTGTTGTGAGCTGACAGCGTATGGTGTCTCTCCGGAGTTTAGTAGATAGGATTATGGAAGACGATGCGTGAGTAATCCACTTGGTATGCACAACCGTGCACCGCTTCTCTGCGTCTGTAATTAATGTGCGGAATTTTGCAATATTTGATTATACGACCTGTCAGAGCTCGGCGTCTGACAGCTTGCAGGTGTCCGGGAGAGGAGAGAGGCGCTGCTGCGTAGTTGGGTATTTCGCATTTGGTGCATGGATGGGGAGTGTGCACTGTTACATTGCGAGGGCTCCCGGGAGTAGGCGTAGGTGCCTCAAGAGATAAAATTGTCGGATATATATCGATAAAATTTGATTAAATTATCCATTTGTAGATGCATATATATACTCCTATAACCAACCAACCAACAAGGGATCGATGGCCACAACGCGGCTCGGAAAAAAAAAACATCCTGCCTGAGAAAAATAGGCCTAGTACGAGTCATCATGATAAATATCCTGGTCAGCCCAGCATATCCTACATGCAGGGGTGACAAACAAATCAGCTTGAGTAGTGTTAGCTACCTCGCACCATGGTTACTGCCGGATTAAGCTAATGATTTAAATATTAAACATAAGACATGGAGAGAACGGAATGCTACGGAACAAGTTTACCACACTGATTCACTTAGCATGTTTGGCGTGAATACAGTTACGGACAAGGGCGTCGCCACCGGGGGGGGGGGGCAGAGGGGGCAGTCGCCCCCCCTGCCGTGAGACTGGGGGGGGGCGCCGCCCCCCTGAAATTTCAGGAGGCCCCTATCCGGAAATGCACAGGAAAAAAAGTGAGCAAGGAGGCCGACGAGACATGAGAGGAGGTCTCCAAGACGTGAGAGGAGGCCCCTAATTTGAAGGAGTCACCTAGGAGAGGATAGGAGGCCCCAGAAATCAAATAGGAGCAAATTGTTGGCACCCCAGAGGGTGCCAACAATTTGCACGGAGGTCCCCAGGGATGCAAAAGGAGGCCCCCAGGATTGCAAAGGAGGCCCCCAGGATTGCAAAGGAGGCCTCCAGGATTGCAAAGGAGGCCCCCAGTATTGAAAATGAGGCCCCCAGGATTGCAAAGGAGGCCCCCAGGTCGCAAAGGAGGACTCCAGGATTACAAAGGAGGCCCCCAGGATTGAAAAGGAGGCCCCAAGATTGCAAAGGATGCCACCAGGATTACAAAGGAGGCCCCCAGGATTGAAAAGGAGGCCCCAGGAATGCAAAGGAGGCCTCCAGGATTGCAAAGGAGGCCCCCAAGATAGCAAAGGAGGCCCCTAAGATAGCAAAGGAGGCCTCCAGAAATGCAAAGGAGGCCCCAGGATTGCAAAGGAGGCCCCCAGGAATGTAAAGGAGGCCCCAGGATTGCAAAGGAGGCCTTCAGGATTACGAAGGAGGCCCACAGGATTGCAAAGGAGGCCCCCAGGAATGCATAGGAGGCCCCCAGGATTGCAAAGAAGGCCTCCAGTATTACAAAGGAGGCCCCCAGGATTGCAAAGGAGGCCCCCAGGATTGCAAAGGAGGCCCCCAGGATTGCAAAGGAGGCCCCCCAGTATTGAAAATGAGGCCCCCAGGATTGCAAAGGAGGCCCCCAGGTCGCAAAGGAGGACTCCAGGATTACAAAGGAGGGCCCCAGGATTGAAAAGGAGGCCCCAAGATTGCAAAGGATGCCTCCAGGATTACAAAGGAGGCCCCCAGGATTGGGAGGCCCCCAGGAATGCAAAGGAGGCCTCCAGGATTGCAAAGGAGGCCCCCAAGATAGCAGAGGAGGCCCCTAAGATAGCAAAGGAGGCCTCCAGAAATGCAAAGGATGCCCCAGGATTGCAAAGGAGGCCCCCAGGAATGCAAAGGAGGCCCCAGGATTGCAAAGGAGGCCTTCAGGATTACGAAGGAGGCCCACAGGATTGCAAAGGAGGCCCCCAGGAATGCATAGGAGGCCCCCAGGATTGCAAAGAAGGCCTCCAGTATTACAAAGGAGGCCCCCAGGATTGCAAAGGAGGCCCCCAAGATTGCAAAGGAGGCCCCCAGGATTGCAAAGGAGGCCTCCAGTATTACAAAGGAGGCCCCCAGGATTGCAAAGGAGTCCCCAAGATGCAAAGGAGGCCTCCAGAAATGCAAAGGAGGCCCCAGGATTGCAAAGGAGGCCCCCAGGAATGCAAAGGAGGTCCCAGGATTGCGAAGGAGGCCTCCAGGATTACGAAGGAGGCCCCCATGATTGCAAAGGAGGCCCCCAGGAATGCAAAGGAGGCCCCCAGGATTGCAAAGGAGGCCTCCAGTATTACAAAGGAGGCCCCCCAGGATTGCAAAGGAGTCCCACAAGATTGCAAAGGAGGCCCCCAGGATTACAAAGGAGGCCCCCAGGATTGCAAAGGAGGCCCACAGGAATGCAAAGGAGGCCCCCAGGAGTGCACAGGAGGCCTCCAGTATTACAAAGGAGGACCCCAGGATTGAAAAGGAGGCCCCAAATATTGCAAAGGAGGCCCCCAGGATTGCAAAAGAGGCCCCCAGGATTGCAAAGGAAGACTCCAGGATTGCAAAGGAGGCCCCCAGGAATGAACAGGAGGTCCCCAGGATTACAAAGGAGGCCTCCAGGATTGCAAAGGAGCCCCCAGGATTGCAAAGGAGGCCCCAGGATTGCAAAGGTGGCCCAATACAGGAAGGGAGACCTCAGAAAATGAGAGGACGCCCAAAGACGGAATAGAAAGCCAGTGGATATGAGATGAGGTTTCGGAGACGCAAAAGCAGTCCCTAAAACGGGTAAGGTTCCACCAAGATAGAAAAGGATGGATGATCCAGAAAGGTGTCAGGAAGCACCTAATTCGGAAGAGAACGATATAAGATTGGAAATGAGACCCTATGATGAACGAGGAAGCCCCTGAAATATGACAGAAGGGCAATTAGATAAGAGGGATGGCTCCCAGGCGAGAAAGAAAGCTTCAAGAGGGGTAAGAGGGTCCCCAGGAAATGACAAGGTAACTGAGATAGGAAGGGTTGCTTGTAATTTGGGAGAGGAGGCACCTGAGAGAGAACAGGAGTCCACCAGGAGATAAGAGGCCACCCTTAAAATGGGCAAAGATATAATCAAAACGCAGAACAGGAGGCCCCGAAGACGTGAGAGGAGGCCCCTAATTTGAAAAAGAAAGCCTCTAGAAGAGAAAAGGAGGTCCCTGCCGGACTCGGGAGGAGTCCCTCGAGATCGAGTAGGAGGTCTCCAGGGCCGAATGAAGCCCCGACGACCGGAAGGAATTCCCAGGAAATGAGAGAAGGCCCTTAAGATGGGAGTGGTAGATAGCAGGTATGGAAGGAGGCGAGGTTTCCAAATTGAAGATCCTTCAAGACGGGTAAGCTTTGCGAGGACAAAGGAGGCCCACGAGGCGTGGCAGGAGGCCCCTAATTTGGCAGAGGATGCCCCTGGAACATGAGAGGAAGCCCCATGCCATGTTAAAGGGGCCCTAGGATGTGGGAGGAGGCCCTCCAAAACGGGAGAGGAGGACCATTGAATATGGAGGAGGGTAGAATGCACGAGAAGACGTCCAAAACCGGTAAAAAAGGCTCCAGGAAATGAGGCGAGACCCCTAAGACGCGAGAGGAGGTCTATAATTTGCAAGAAGCCCCTGAAATTGCAGGAATCGTGCCGGGGTACTTGAAAATCACGATATGGGCCCAAAAAGAACCGGACGGGGCCCCTGAAAATCGCGCTGAGCCTAGGGGTACCAAAAATTCACGCCCAGACCATGAAAATCACGCTAGGGGCAAGATAGGTCGCACCGTTCCCCAACAGTATCATTGGGATACAACAAATGAAGCCAGGGCAAAGAAAAACAATCCGGACATGGATAATCACTCTGGGGCCCCAACAACGACACCAAAAGCATCCAAAACGTATTGGACACCCACAAAGTGCCTTGGTCGCTAAAACTCGAGCTAGGGATCCAAGCAAATGACGTCGGGACATAAAAGATTACATTGGACTAAAAAAAAGTCGCGTCGCAGCCCTTGAAAATCTCACTGGAGACCAAAAGGGTCGCGCCTGGACCCAAAAGGTTACAGCTGCCCCAAAAATCAATTATCAATCGGAATGTCACTGCGCCACAAAAAATCGGGTCAAAGTCCCTCCAAAACCCGTTGGGCACTGGAAAAAAACGTGTCAGGGCACCGAAAAAAATCGCACCTGGAGACCGAAGAATCGTACCAGGACCAAAACATTTCACATAAGGACCTTTAAAAAAAATAGAACTCGATCGAATCGACCCCAGCAATTAAGAATTAAGACTGGAAAATTAAGAACAGGTCCGGAAAAAATTACCCGGAGGGCATTTATACTCCGAAAGGTGCCATCGGCTGAAAAAAGTCCTTTGGTGGCCGCAGTGACATATCAAAAGGGCAAATGCCCTCTCCCTCCTAAGAGGGATATGCTCCCAAGAATCGAGCCGAGGCCCCCAAAAGTCGCGCTGGAGCCACACAAATTCGCGTCAGTCCACCAAAATTCGCGTAGAGACTCCGAGTAAATACGCCGGCCCCCAGAAAACTCGCTCCGAAGCACAAAAATCTGCAACAGGAACCGCCAAGATCGCGCTGGGGTCAGAGCTAAGTACAACGCGCCCCGCAAACTAGAACCGGTCCCACCAAATTTCGCGCTCGGACCCACAATTCCCATCGGTAGTACCAAAAATGTGGTCTGGGCATCAAAAATTAACGTCGGGGCTGCCGACAATTGGCGTCTAGGGCCCCACATAGGCACCGTGTGACCCCCAAAGTCGCATCGGTATCCGAAAAATAAAGCCGAAGCCCTCCAAAATAAGGAGGGATTAAAAAAAAGTCCGGGTCAGGACAATGGTTCTGGAGCACCGAACATGTCATCAGATGCCTTGACAAATCGCGTACGGCATCGAAAAACATACCGAAGCTCGAAGAAAATCGAGGTGAGATACAAAAACATGGCGCCAGGGAGTCGAAAAAATCAGGCCGGGATTTGGAATTTAAATAAAATTCAGAAGAGATCCACAAAAATCGCATTGAGCCCAGATAACTGGCGTTGGGTCCCGGAACCACGCGCCTGGGCGCGATAAGTCGCGCTAGGACCCATAAAAATCGCACCGAAGCCCCGAAATCGTACTGGGGCCCCACAAATGTGCGTCAGAAGCCCCAAATAAACACAGCGGGACCCTAAGAGCACAACGGGGACCGAAAATGCGACTGGCCCTCCAAAGCGCAGTCTCGCAAAAAGCGACAGGACCCGAAAACATGTGTTGTAGCCATAACTATATATACCGGGAACTCTAAAAAAAAACATTTAAAAAAACACCGGAACCTCTCAAGGCACACAGGGACCATACGACCGCACAAGGGCCTGAAAAGAGGCTCGGGCCGCAAAAAAACAACATGGTCCCGAAACGAACAAAAATACCGGGCACTAAGTAAACACATCGAGATCTTTGAAAGCGCCACGACAACTAAAAAAAATATTCGGTGCAGAAAAAAGCAACAAACCCTAATACGAGCAGCAGTTTCGAAAATTCATTGGGTCTCTAACAAAAAAGGATTGGAGCCCTAAGACACCTCCGTAGACGAAGAAATACGAAACGGGTTCAAAGAAGTACACTCAGGCTGGGCCTCGGTTCTGTAGCCAACCTGGAAGCATGTTTAATCAAAGATATGAGGTGAATCAAAGCTCAGCGGGTATCCGCATTTCTTCACCATAAAATATGGGAAGTAGGGAACTAAGGATCGAATTTAATTCATCGAATTTTCGCAGCGAACGCCCATACGAAGCATTTTATCACGTCAGATATGGCGCAAGTCTATCATGTGGCAATAATTAGCAAAGCGTAGGAGGCCCAGCAGAATCCGTAGCATCGCACGAAGTGTGGCGAATGCGCCGAATGCGCAAGATGGGTGTGCACGTGCACTAACGTTGGAGTCGTGGGGACCGGGCACTATGAACTGGAATGTCTGAAACTTGGAAATTTTATATTTTAAAGTGATTTGCGTAGGTGTAATTTCAGCAGTGCCAGGTGACTTATCAAGGGATACCAAAATAATACATTCGAACAGGGTGGGGGAGCTAGGGTTGAAATCCGACGAATCAGAAACGATAGTGGTAGATTAGGACCCTCCACAGGATAATTCAGTTGATCACTAATTATTTTATTTAAAAAGGTCCCCTTTGACAAAATAGTTGTGGAAATCGGAAGACTTTATTGAGTAGTTGGACCCCTCCAAATACTTTTTCCCCCCTCTCCTTGACGCAAATATAGGTGCGTCACTGGTCCCCCAATAACTTTTAGAAACTTACGCCCTTGGAGCAAAGTCAACATTTCGGGGGAAAATTCCCCCTCACAAGCATACAAAACAACACCGATGCCCCATATTAAATTGGAGGAACGATGTTTTAAAATGTATTTTCTTACTACAAAGTTGTCTTCTGTGATTACAGCCTGCATGATTAGAGCTTCCCAGCATCAGCAGGAGCGCACGCAGGATTTTTCCATGGGGGGCCCGGACCGAAAAGGGCACTTGGCCGGCTCCAAAAGGGCACTTGACCGGCTCCAAAAGGGCACTTTGCGGCCCGGGGCACACTGGAAGGTTTGCTGACCGGGGGGGGGGCGTGAATTCTCCAGGGCAAACGCGCAAGAAAGTCCAGCTGTTCACTGATGGAACACTGAAAAGCGAATTTAAGCAATGATTTTTTGGGAGGCTGATACATTTTTTACGCCGAACCTAGGGGTAGGCGGGGTAGGTATGTATCGTTCGATCGTTTAGGCCAAGGCCGATGGGCACTTTTGCGCCCAAACCCAAAAGGGCACTTTCTGCCGAGGGACACTTCTCGATCTCGACCTAGGGAGAGGAAGCCGGGCCCCCTGGGCACCACACACCGGTGCGCCTATAGGCACAGGCCACAGGACAGGGCACAGGGTAGGGCACAGGGCAGGGCACAGGGCAGGGCACAGAGCAGGGCACAGGACAGGGCACAGGGCAGGGCACAGGGCAGGGCACAGGGCAGGGCATAGGGCAGGGCACAGGGCAGGGCACAGGGCACAGGGGCAGGGCACAGGGCAGGGCACAGGGCAGGGCACAGGGCAGGGCATAGGGCAGGGCATAGGGCAGGACACAGGGCAGGGCAGAGTTCACGGTACAGCACAAGGCACAGGGCAGGGTACAGGGCAGGGCACAGGGCACTTTTAGATCAAAAGGGCACCTAATTGGGACAGGCATAGGACAGGAAAGGGCACAGGGGAATGTCATTTTTAGGCCATAAGGGCAGTTTTGGGCCCAAAGGGCACCTTTGGCACAGGCGGGGCACATAAGGCAGGTGATTTTTGGGCTAAATTTGGGACATTCCGGCCAAGAGGGCACTTTTCGGTCAAAAGGGCACTTTTGGCCAAAAGGGCACTTTGGTCTCATGGGGGGGCCCGGGCCCCCTGCCCCCCCCCCCTCCGGTGCGCCTATGAGCATCAGTACCTTCTCAACGACACAATTTACAAAACGGTACAGCACAGCGATAACCATGGGCGTGAAGGCGTGGAATTCGAAGGTTTTGCATTATTTATGCATTGTCATTGTTACATTGTTGCATTGCCATTGATGCATTGTTGTTCAATGCTTGTTCTTGCCGTGAATTTATTCGCGAAGGATTTATTATTTCAGTTTCTGTGCCAAGTGGCTTGCAGCCAGCACCAAATGTTATAAAAAAGAAATAAATCCCTAAGATGACGATCAGAAAGCCAATTCAATTCACTTCAATTTCGCGAATGCGACGATTTCGCGAATGCGACAACGAGAGTCTCGTTGTCGCATTCACGAAATTGTCGTCCGAGGACTGATAAATGATCGTTTAAGCTTGTTTATGAGATCAAGCTGGTGGGAATTACTAACAGTAGTGATGAACCTAGCAATATTCAGTTAAACTTGGTGGACATAGAAGTGGGTTGATCAATGGGAGATATCTTTCAGATATGCTCAGCACGAGCCCCACCAGCTCGCTACAATCTAGAGGCCAGTGGGAAGATTCTTCTCGTCGATAAACCATAAAGAAGTATTTGGGTTGTTTTGGCACTGACGTATTTATCCACATTTGCATATTTACACCCTGGTATGGCTTAGTTCTCAGCGACAAAAAATGATTCTTGCTATTGCGTTTTGCGTAAATGATGCACCATGCCAAGAACAAACAAGACATCAATATGAAATCATGTTCCCATTCGGGAGCCATGCTAAGAGCCTAAAAAGCAATAGGAGGCCCTAACACAGGACCTCCTGGAACAGTGTAATTTGCCAAATATTTCCCAGAATGGAACAGGTGCCAAGAAAAAAAAGCAGTGCTAAAGAAATGTCTTGGACGTTACTTTATGGAATTATACAAATCAAACGAAAACTGCAGACAGAATCTAGTTCATACAATTCATAAAGATAACTTTTTTTTAAAATCTACCTTGCCATAGAGGATGTCATTGTTGATTATATATGGCAACACAGAAAGGTATGATGTGCCTGAATGAATGTGTTTTTTCGTTTTGTTTCTTTTTTTGTGATGGAGGATTTTGTTAGGTTCGTATTCACCCGTGCGTATTCTGCATGAGTTATCTCTGTTTGAATGCTTTCATCCTTTCTGTACTCCCCTAACCTTTCATCTTGTGACCCTGGGAATTCCGTGGGCGCTGGTAGCTTGCTACCTGTCCACGGTTTTCCCAGGGTCTCATTTCCTTTCTACTAATTGGTGGTAGTCTATCTACAAAAAGAAAAAGAAAATACAGAAGGGATGATAATAGTATTGGTATGATCACATTCTGTTGTATCTCTTCCTTGCATCCCGAGGCACCCATGTGTTGGCTGTCCTGGTCTATGGCAGCTCACCTAGAGAAGCCCCACATTGAAAGACTCAATGAAGGTGCATGCAGCCAAAAAGGATAGGCTGCTGCTGCATCTGATATGGGGACAATACAAAACAAAACAAAAAGCAGTGGAGGCCCATTTTGGGGAGCAGGAGGCCCCCTATCAACATTGCCCCCCCACTGGAAGAATTTCGTGGCGACGCCACTGGTTACGGAACATGGATGACTCCATACAAAAATTGAAGGCGCTAGGAATATAATGAATGGCAATGATGATAATACGGGATCGGTTGCGAATGAGAGAAAGAATACTAGAGGGAAAGGAGAACATAGATTATCGGCATAATTATTGCACTGCATTAGCATTGCACCTGGCGCCACAGCTGAGCTATGGTATCGGTAACTGGCGTATAGCTGCAGGTGTTGGCAAACTAATCGTCCCCTTCATGCATCATGAATTATTCATGAATGTTCGTCGTGCCTTGTGCTCCATCGCGTTGATGGTATCCATATAGTGAACACGCATAGTTGTCACTGTCACCAAGTTCATGTAGCTAATAAGAGTGTGGGGGTTTTTATTGGCCAGCATTTCAGGCACCAATCTGCTGCCTTACAAAACATCGTGAAGTTTCTTTTTTTAGCGTAGCAGCTACTGGGATCCCCAGCCTTCAAGTTATTCAACAGAGCTGCTGTAGACTTGGCCCGACGGTGCCGCTCGCTGCTGAATTACTTTGTATTTATTGGACTAGACAACGGACAAGGGACAGCCAACGGCAGTCGGACAGGCTTGCCCGGCTGCCCGACGAAAACTCAGCTTCACTCCCTTGCCCAGAGTAGCGTGACAGTCCATCGTCGTCGACGACTCATCAGCGACTCACTGAGTGTGCCGGCGGTCTCCGCATCTCTGATTTGCAGCCAAGAAATGTAGCCCCTCACGCCCGGCAGAAGTCGCGATGTAACCTTGTGACGCCCGGCAGAAGTCGCGATGTAACCCTCACGCCCATCAGAAGTCGCGATGTAACCTTGACACCCGGCAGAAGTCGCGATGTAACCCTCACGCCCGTCAGAAGTCGCGATGTAACCTTCACGCCCGGCAGAAGTCGCGATGTAACCCTCACGCCCGGCAGAAGTCGCGATTTAATCCGTCACGCCCGGCAGAAGTCGCGATGTAACCTTGGCGCCCGGCAGAAGTCGCGATGTAACCCTCACGCCTGGCAGAAGTCGCGATGTAACCTTGGCGCCCGGCAGAAGTCGCGATGTAACCCTCACGCCCGGCAGAAGTCGCGATGTAACCTTCACGCCCGGCAGGCGTCGCGATTTAATCCGTCATGCCCGGCAGAAGTCGCGATTTAGTCCGTCACGCCCGGCAGAAGTCGCGATGTAACCTTGGCGCCCGGCAGAAGTCGCGATGTAACCCTCACGCCTGGCAGAAGTCGCGATTTAATCCGTCACGCCCGGCAGAAGCCGCGAGACGTCGTTGGCCGGCCATCGACATACAGATGCTGGCTGAGCAGCTCAGCGCTCAGTACCCGGCACTGCGATGCGGCGGACAGCGGCCGGCAACTGCAAATATATGCAGCCATTGTTTGGTTACCGAATTTGATGTTTACGCTGCTGCTGGAAGCTAACTTCGTTGCATTACACACAGGGCCTTAACGTTCGAATTTACCCTTTTTTATAAAGAGAAATCCACTAGATAATTAGCGGTCGAATCCACAATGCAGCGCCCGGACATTGGCTCACGATATACAGGGCAACAACATGACTATGAGCACGGCTATACATCATGTAATATAACCTATTACAATTGATAAAACTACTGATCAAAGATAAAACATTAATATTATTTTACATCGCGCATCGATCACGCGCTCGGCCGGCTCAGCAGTGGGCCAAGCTCGTGCAGCACGTCACACATGGTATCTCGTCCGGAGGTGTGCGACGCCACAGGCACCACCAGCGTCGTTGGTGACGTCGGGGAATGGGTACTCCCACACGATCAGGTGCTGTTGTTCGGCAGTGGTGCGTCCGGGGCGAACCTGATGGACCCGAACTTCATCGCTGTTGTTGATGGTGGCAGGCCACGGTCTATGGCCATGGTTTCGAGGCAGTTAGTTTCAGCGACGGATACAACCTGTCCGTTGATTTTTGGTGGGGGAAGAGGTAACTTTTGCAAACCATCAAATGTTCCCTGAAAAAACCTAATTCCCGGCCGGTGTACATATCAAAACTTGGAAGAACCTGTTGCTGAGCCGGGAAGGGGTGGGGGAGGTGGGGGAGGTGGGCTCCGCGATGCTGTCGATAAAGAATATTATCCTCGGATTTGGGGAGTGGGCGAAGGGCCAAAGGACATGTTGGCCACTCTTTCAGCCTTTGGAAGGACAGGCCTCCGTCTCCCTGGATCCCCCAGTTGGTAGGTTGAGCTCAATGTGCGGGTGGAAATTATTATTTGATATTACCCAAAGACGGTTCACCGTTCCCAAATTTTCATGGTTTACCGACATACGTGAAACCCTGTTGGACATTCAGCGAAACAATGGTTTCCCCTATGGCCCCATTGCTTTGTTGGCTCTAATTTCTCTTCGAAGGATTTTGAGAACCATGTGTTGAATTAAATTACCAAATCAAATTCCAGATAACAAAGTTACTAAAAAGAAACATTCACAGAATTAAATACGAATTGATTCCTTAAACAAATATTTACTGAGGATGTAAGTATTCGTCCCATTACACAGTGGCTCGTCTCCCTAGGATCTCGAAAAGGTGGGTACCAACAGCACCAATACGCATAGAGAAGGTAACAGGGCTTGTCCCCTAGGATTTCAAAAAGGAGAGTGCTAATGGCAACAATACGAACAAAGAAGGTAGCAGGTGTTCGTCCCCTATGATCTCAAATGGTGGGTGCTAACGGCACCAATACGCACAGAGAATGTGCAATGATCGGCGCGCCGCAACAGCTGACGCGTCTCTCACTACCAACATGATATCACAGCGCTGCTCCACAGCCTATCATGTCATTCACCGTTGACGCTGAACAGCTTGATAACACCTTTGGAGCTATAATGGTAGGTGTAATATTACAGAGGGACATTTGGCAGTCACTCAGATACGACGAAACTGTGCGCAAGTGCGTCATTGTTTCTGTCTGCACCTGCTAATGTGTTCGAGTTAGGCCCACTTACTTATCTTTGCAGAAGACTGGACCGTTCGTCCCAATAGCAGGACACAGATATACTTCGCGACGATAGAGTTACAATACTCGGTAACGTCTATTTTCCCAATACATTTTGCCGGTTTTCGACTCATAGCCGCTAACCATGTGACATTTTTCGGTACCAATTGGTGTCAATAGCTTGCTGAGCTTCTGACAAATTGCATGATATTATCAAAATGTGAATTCAAGGTCAAAGTCACGCGTGGAAGGCATGGGAAACCACATGTTTTTTTTCGAGTTCGAACGTA